>QEPC01011131.1:2133027-2151683 GCA_003113815.1 Sphenodon punctatus
ATCCAGGGCTCGCCCTCATCCAGTCCCCCACAGCCGACAAACATTGTGTAAGCACCGAGACGATGAAAAAGAGAAACAGAGTTGAGTGTCATCAGCATATTTATGACAACGAATTCCAGAGCGCCTCATGACTTCACCCAGCTGCTGCATATACATGTTGAACAGGAGAGGGAACAGAATGGAACCCTGTGGGACTCCACATGAGAGGTCCCTGGGAGATGAGAAATGATACCCGAGTACCATTCGCCGAGTTCTTCTGGCCAGGAACAAGCGGAACCATTCAAGAACAGTCCCACCTACGCCAGCATGATCCTGCAGGCGAGTCACCAACATCTCATGGTCAACAGTATAAAAAAAAAGCCGACAGTTCTACTAGAATCAGCAGGGTCGAGGGACCCTGATCTAATTCACAGTGAAGGTCATCGACCAAAGACACAAGCACAGTCTCAGTACTATAGCCCAGATGAAAGCCGGACTGTGAGGGATCTAGAAAACTGAGTCGGTCCAGAGGTTCCTGCAACTACAGAGCCACTACCCATTCAATAACCTTCCCTAAAAAGGAAGGTTAGAGACAGGCTGGTAACTGGCAAGGGAGTCAATGTCCAGAGATGGCTTTTTGAGCAGGGGCCACCTCTTTGACAGCTCGGCACTCTGCTCTCCTGAAGGGAAGCATTGACCACCCCCGCCAGCAACGGCTCTAGCATCTCCTGGCTGACCTTAACCAGTTAGGAAGGGCACAGGTTCAGTTCACAAGTGGTGGTTCTGACCGTCCCAAGAACATCCTCTGCTTCAGCGGGCAAGACCCACTGAATCCAATCCCACAAAATAGGACAAGGCGGGGCTTTCATAACCTCTAATTCTCCTATTGTAATAAGTGCAGCGTCGAAGTCGTGGTGAATGCGAGCAATTTTATCAACGAAGTAATCAACAAACTTGTCACAGTGGGCACTGGAAGGTTCCAGTTCCAGGAAGAGGTCGGTTGGACCGACCAGCCCCCTCACCACCCAGCAGAGCTCCATTGAATGAGACTTCACTGATATGAGGGCAGTAAAGAACTCCTTCTTTGCTGCCTGCACAGCCATGGCATAGGCTCACAAACTGGGTCTATGTCGCAATCTCTCGGCTTCAGCACGAGAACGGCACCATCGTCGCTCTAACCACCGCCCTTCTTGCTTCACCAACCGCAAATCCTCAGTGAACCAAAGAGGCTTGCAGTGCGGATGCCTAGGAGCCGTCCGGTCGATGGCCTCGGTCAACAAGATGTTTCAAATAGCAACAAGGTTGTCAAGCATCGGATCATCAAGATCAGAGAGTAATTCCCCCAGAGCATTCTGGAACCTCTCTAGTTCCTTCAGTCTCCGGGGGCAAACCAACTGAACTGGTTCCACACCCCTCCAGGGGCAGACATGTGGCGGGAGACAGGCCCGCAGGAGGTAACGATCCGTCCACGACAAGGACACCATTGACATCTCTAGGGCACCATTGACACCTCTCCCATCAATGGATCACCTGCCGCAAGGCCAGTGCAGAAAATCAAATCCAGGGTATGTCCCCCCATCATGTGTTGGGCCAATGACTACTTGAGACAAGTCCATGGTTGCCATGGCGGCCAAAAACTCATGCTCTGCTCCTCCAATACTGGCATCGGCATGAATACTGAAGTCCCCCAAGACTAGCATCTTCAGGGACTGCAATACCACCTCTGACACCAGCTCTGCCAGAGCATGCAGGGATGCTACCGTACAGGTAGGTGCACTGGTTCTTGACTAGTTCTGCTCATTTTTGGCCTGAAGAACTCAACGGGTGGTGCTCAGGGATTATTATTCATCCCCCTGGGACCTCTTGTGTGAAGTCCAGCAGGGTTCCATCTTGTCCCCTCTCCTGTTCAACATGTACATGCAGCTGCTGGGTGAGGTAGTGAGAAGGTTTGATGTTTGGTGTCATCAATATGCTGACAACACCCAACTCTAACTCTCGTTTTCATCGGACCCAGACCCCACAGTCTTGGTGCTTACCCGATGCTTGGCGGCTGTGGGGGACTGGATGAGGGTGAACCAGCTGAAGCTGAATCCATACAAGACTGAGGTGATGCTAGTGGGTAAGGTGATGGGTGCCATGTCCCCTGTTATTGATGGTGTTCACTTCCCCATTGGTTCCCCAGGTTCGCAGTCTGGGAGTGCTCCTGGATACCCGGCTCCCCCTGGATGTCCAGGTGGATGCTGTGGCGAGGAGCACGTTCCGCCAGTTACATCTGCTGCAGTGGCTTCAACCATATATCTCAGACTCCGACCTGGCTACCTTCATCCATGCTTTCGTTACCTTGAGATTGGACAATTTTAACGTGCTCTACATGGGGCTACCCACGGTGATGGTCTGGAAGTTGCAGCCAGTGCAGAATGCGGTGGTCCACCTTCTTATGGGGACAGGTCACTGTGAACACATTACACCGGTGCTTTGTTCTCTGCACTGGCTGCCTATAGTCTTCTGGGCCCGATTCAAGGTGTTGGTATTGACCAATAAAGCCCTAAACAGCCTGGGCCCCACTTATCTGTGGGGTCGCCTCACTCTCTGGGTTCTGGACAGACCCCTGCGGTTGGCTGGGAATGCCACCCTCAGAGTTCCCATAAAACTAGCATCTGTCAAGTTGTATGGTATGTTGCTCTGGTCAGGTGGGAGTTCATCCCTAACAATGGTCATCTAGAAGAGTGGATTGTGTCTTGATTTACGTTTACTTTTGACCTTTTGAGTACTTTGTAGTTTGGGGGCTTGGCCTGTTTCTGCAGGCAGCTGGAAGTGTAACTGCGTCCAGGGAACTGGATCCTCATGCTCAGTGAATGACACTAGTGGACAAGATCCCCTTGCCCAGGATGAGGCACTGACATAGGATTCCCCTGCCTGTCTCTGGAGCTCACTGATACCAAGGTCCTTTGCTGGTTGTTGTAGGGTCGCCACCTACACGAGTGCAAGAAGCCTGCACCACCTCACGCACACAGGGTGCAGCTCCCCTTTTTAGACGCAAAACACAACACACATTAGCACTGAAAGCAGATAAGAACAGAAATCAGAAATACACAATTTACTCCTTTTCTCTACCTCCCCTCCATGCCATATCCAGCATGAATAGGATAGAGAAGATAGAGGGCCCCACACAGCATAGATCTGGGGGCTTCCCACTCAGCTGCCTCCCTACCCCTGACATGGAGGAAGGGTCTGGAAGGAAAACAGCTTTTGAACATGTGAATAGTGCCTCCCCAGGTGCTCACCCAGCTGCTCTATCCCTTCATGCTCTCTCCCATGTGATGGGGAGCAGACAGAGCAAGGGATTCTGGGAATGCCCCACATGAGCACCAATATTTGCTGGATGAGGAACAAGAGGTAGCTGCACTGTACATATGCAGTGCAGGTGTCCCTGCCTCACCTTGATATGACTGCTACCTAGGGCCCCATGGAGGGTAAGGCTGACCCAGTCTGTCTGTTTGCATCATCTAGATAACTGGAAACCAAAACATCATTAAAAAGACATTCAAGGATTCTGGCTGTTTCAAAGTGTAACGTGTTAACTTTAGCTGTTTATATCCATGCTGATAAAAGTTTCACAATATCCCACTGCTCTGGAAAAGCTCCAGAGCGCACACAATTGAAGCTGAGAATGTTTGTGAGATTTATTGGAAGCAAATTAGCTTAAATTTATTGCAAATTATTGATTTTAGCATTGAGAGTTTGATGAGGTTTGCTCTTTCATTCAGCACTTATGCTCTTGGGAGAATAATGCAATTGCCTGAGTGTACAAACCATTTAAATAAAATAAACAGATGACTCAAATATACATCACAATTGCATTCTGGTTCTAGTACAATTTTTTGCTAATTTCTCAAGCTTTTCTTTTTTTCGAAAAAAAACCGGACAGAAGGTAATTTTGGGATAACACTGCTTCAAATCAACAATCACTCTCTTTAAGTTCCATTGTATGTAGAAGTGAGAAAGATGTACAGCATCTATCAAGACATCTTGCTTTCAGTATATTTAGGGCCTTTAATTTAATTTAATTTTTTTCCTGGGAATTTATCAGAGTTTATTACGACGACGACGAAAACGGGTGAAAATTGGTGCAAAAATGACTCAATTTTTTCTGGGTAAATATTACAGTTTATTTTGGTGCACAGAAGAAAATCAAAAAAAGTATGAAGTAGATTAATGCTCTGATAATGGAATTTAATGTGGTTTGCTATAGAACTGAAACAGAACTCAAAACACTGTATGCCATCTCTGAGTTTAAGAAAACAATTTCTCTAATCTTCCAATAAAAACATTTTCCTTTGAATAAACAATTTACTATTGGTGGCTTAAAACACTGGCCTATAAACACTTACACTGAATAGTTGGGCCAAATTATTTTACTATATTAGGGTTTTCTCAATTATCAATTCTTGCTAAAAACAAGTTGAGAACTATGATTCATGGTGAGAATCGAGAGAAAATAGAGATCAAGTTTCAGCACTACCAAATACCTAGGTTACCTAGGACCTCCCTTTTAGGAGGTCCCAAGAAGAAAAGTAACCTGAGCCCAGAACCCCTAAAACCCCTTTGCCAGAGACACAGGAATAACCCCATGTGGGAGGGTGGCACATACCTGCTCTTTAGGGGGAATGAGGGGTGGGGGTTTACATTAGTGTGACAAATCTTAAAACTTTTAACTGCTATTACCATAAAATGTGTACATGGTGGATATAAGATTCATCAGTACATACAAATCTACATGCACCTTTAAGCGTGAGTGCCTGTAGAGTGTGTGTGTGTGTGTGTATATATATATATATATAAGGGATGGGGGGGATCAGATCAATACAATTGGTCCAATTTTGGACCAATCAAATTGATCCGAAGCAATATGATCCTACCGGGGGATACAATTCAAAAGGTTCAATTCCCCCGGCAGGGTTTATCAAGCTCCTTGGAGCAGCACTGGTGCCACTCCAAGGAGCTTTCAGCTCCTCCGTGCACCAAACGACCCGCAGCTCTGCCTCCCCCGGACTCTTCCCCGGCCCAGGTGCTGGGCAGGGATCCAGGGAAGGCAGAGCTGGGAGTAGGAGGACCGTGCAGGGATGAGGAGGGGGAATAATTTGTTTATTTGTTTATTTATATTTTCATTTATACCCTGCCCCTCTTGCCATAGGCGACTTGGGGCAGCTCACAATTTAACACCACCACACATAGTATAAAACAAACATAAAAATAAAACCATATAAAACAGTACAAAACCTCTAATGGTATAAAAACTCTAACCATGTGCATAAAAGTAAACTCCAAGTGTGTAAAATAAAAACCCACAACCTAACCAAACAGACCCATCCCACCCTCCCCTCCTCCCCTGCCAAATGCCTGGCAGAAGAGCCAGGTTTTACTGTACCTGCAGCCTGAGCATGCGCAGACTGCCATTTTCCAACATGGCACTGATGCTGCTGGTGCCATTTTGAAAAATGGCTGTGTGTACACAGAATGGCCACAAAGGCCATTTTTGCATATGCAGTTTTTTCCCCTAGTATTTCTGCCCGTTGCAGCCCTGAGAAGGCAACACTGGGCACTGCGGGTCGACTCACCGGACTCTGGAGCCTGGGAAAAAATTGGTAAGTTAATCAACTACCCCTCACTCCCTCCCAGGACCCCTGCCCAGCACACACCTCCCCTGGATTCCTGCCTGACCCTCTGCCACTGTTGTGGCAGCAGGCATGGGCAAGGGTCTGGGGAAGGCGGGCACCAGGAAGGGGCCCTGGGAGGCAACTACCCTCCTCCCCACCCCCACTGCAGCCCCTCTACCCCCAGCTCTGCCTCCCAAGCCCCCTCCCAGTGCATGCCTCCCCTGGACTCCTGCCCGTATATGCCCTCCCCATCGCTGCTGCAGCAGGTGGGCATGGACAGGGGTCCAGGGGAGGCAGGGGTCCTGGGAGGCAACTATCCCCCCTCCCTACCCCTGCGTGGCCCTCTACCCCCAGCTCTGAGTCCCCTGAGCCCCTGCTCAATGCTTGGGCCGGGCCTGGGGCCGGGGGAGGCAGAGTTGGGGACAGACACATGAATTTAGTTCATACTGCTCTGAACTGGAACCAATTCCTATCAATACGATCTAAAAGCCGATTTGTAGTCAGGTCAGTCCAATTCTGAACCGATCCTGATTTTCATAACAGTTATCCCTAGTGTATAACTTCCACTAAGTTGCCTTACTTCAACAGGCAGCTTTGCATCTACACCTAGATTAATTTATTATTAACATAATACATATATCTAATGCAATGTATTGTATTTTCCTAATAAAAGGATCTATTATGTACTTGAGTGATGCAAAATTCAGGTGAAAAATCAGTAAAAACTGAATAATAGTTTTTCTAAAACTTGGGATTTTGAGGGGGTAAAAATCTGTTTAAACTGAAAATGAAGGGGCTTAAATATATTTAAAGCCCTTGGTGTGTCATTGATAGAAATAGGCTCGGATAGAGACACAATTACATACAGTAGGCTGACAGATCTAGATTGATTAGATACCCACAGTAGAGAGAGTTGATAAATACAGTGGAGGATCAGATAGACAGACAGGTGTTAGGAGACTGCAACGATTTATTACATTTAAAACCTTAGCTTATTAACTTGTTTTCTAGTATGGTGGTCATAGCTAAGAATCCAGTTTTATTACTGTTGTGTACTCCTTTATCAGTTGCTTTGACGATGTGTGCAAAAAATGTTTGAAGCAAGTTAATTTTTTTTTTAAGAAGACCCCTAAATAATTTCCCCTTCTGAAGTGTCCTTGTGGCTCTGCTCTGTGTTCAATTGCTTCTTTATAAAAGGAGGTAATAGCACCGGGGAGGGGGTATTGTCTGTCTCCTTACTGTGTTTGGAAACCTCTCATTTATATGCCCCTCACTTCCTCATCCCTCCTATTTCCCCCTATAAACAGAAAAGACAGAATGTAAGTCCCACTCTGAAGAATTCCTGGAGCCAGCCAAGCCTTGTTTGATACTGAAGTTGGAGAGAAAGGCACCCTTTTGCTCTGAAGCCAAATGTAGCCTCGGGTATAACTGAGAGTGGCCCTTTACACCAACAAGAACAGTTTCTGAAAGTGCTCTGTTGGTGAAGGATTGCTAGAGTATACCCTGTTGCACCAGTGCCTATTCCAGAAAATTAAAAGACTGCCTCAGTACTGCTGTGATGGGGCTTGTGAAGACAACATGTACAGAACACATGTAACCTACATGTTCCTGGTGCAAGTACACTATGTTAATGTATCCTAGGTGTGTCTGGTATCAATCCATTTGTAGTTAAGAGAGAGATACAATCATGACAAAAGTTGGTATATGAAAACTATGTAAAAAAGTAACTTCAAAAGTATATTGTGAGCCCACAAAAAGCAGTCTAGCAGGTTTTCTGGGGTAGATAGAGAAAACAATGAGAATGTAGATTAAGCATGGATGAACGAGAGGCAATTTCCAGTAAAGGAGAGAAATTCCTGGAAAGGTCTGGAAAAAGCGATCAGAAAGATATTTAAGTCAACAAAGATAAAGGAAGGAGGAGAGTCACTGACTCTGCAAGATCCATAATTTAATAATCATTTTTATTTTGCGCCCCCCCCCCCGCCGCCGCCAAGGCACTCAGAGCGCTTCACAAAGAACAATCTAACACAACTTTTAATCCTCAACAAACCTGTGAGGTAGGTTAGGCTGATAAAATATTGTGACTGGCCCAAGGTCACCCATTGAGTTTCTGGTTAATGCAAGACTTGAAGCAGGGCCTCTCCCTACTTCCTGGTCCAGGCACTGCACACTTAGCCACTACACCACAATGGCTCTATGGACTGAATTCCCCCCACCCACCCACCCAAAGAACTAACCAAGAAGAATGGCACCCAGCCTCATCATCTGGCTGAGAAATATGGATATTGAACATTTATTTATTTATATATTTATTTATATATTTATATCCCACCTCTTCTACTCCCAGCAGCTCGAGGCAGCTAACAACCAAACACACAAATACAAAAATACACCAATTAAAACTATAGACCATTCATTAATTTAAAATTCAACTACAACTGGGGGAAATAATCAACCTCTGCCACCCAAACCCACCCCACCCAACACCCATCTCCCTTACCAAATGCCTGACAGAACAGCCAGGTCTTGCATCTTTGTTGAAAGGAAGGGAGGTCCGGAGCCAACCGGGCCTCTGCCGGAAGGGAGTTCCACAGCCTAGGTGCGACCACCGAGAATGTCCTCTCCAGAGTTGCCCCCCGGGATACCCAGGGAACCTCTAGGAAGGAGCTTCCGGCTGACTGCAGGGGCCACTCCAGGGCCCAGGAAGTGAGACAGTCCCACAGGTAGGCAGGGCCCACGCCGTTTAGGGCTTTACAGGTGAAAACCAACACCTTGAATCGGGCCTGAAAAACTATAGGCAGCCAGTGCAGAGAGCGGAGCACCGGTGTAATGTGTCCACAGCGACCCCGTAAGGAGGTGGGCCACCAAATCCTGCACTCGCTGCAACTTCCAGACCATCACCATGGGTAGCCCCACGTAGAGTGCATTAAAATTGTCCAATCTCAAGGTAATGAAAGCATGGATGAAGGTAGCCAGGCCAGAGTCTGAGATATATGGTTGAAGCAGCCGCAGCAGATGTAACTGGCGGAACGTGCTCCTCACCACAGCATCCACCTGGACATCCAGGGGGAGCCGGGTATCCAGGAGCACTCCCAGACTGCGAACCTGGGGAACCAATGGGGGAACGAACACCATCAATAACAGGGGACATGGCACCCATCACCTTACCCACTAGCATCACCTCAGTCTTGTCTGGATTCAGCTCAAGCACTGGTGTAATGTGCGGCAAGGCACCTCAATCTTGACTCTGGGGAATTAGCTGGACTCTGACATAGGATGTGGGTGTCTCCAACACCCTCTCTCTCAAGGCTGGTTCCCTAAATTTTGTCCTGGCCTCCGCGCATTCCCCTACAGCCAGGCCTAAACCATCAACGAAGGCGTCTCCCAACCTAAGGGAGGGTCCTTCTCAATATCAAAAGTCAAAATTATATTGAGTCCAACTTAGAACAAGCACACCTTTGTTGCACCCAGTTCCTCTAGTCAGGCCTATGCTCCTCCGCAGTCTGGGTCTGTAGTAGTCAGTGACAGGCCTCTTCTTAGGTCTGTAGCAGGCCTTCTGGCCTGGGCAGCCTGGTTCCTCTGCAGAACTCCTCTCTCTAGCCACGTCTCCAGCAGACAGTCACTTAGGTCTGGTGCTAGGCTTTTTATATAGGCCCTTTCTGTGTCCTTTCTTCAGATTTAAAGGGCCAATATCCTTTCTCCCTTATACAGGCTGTTTTTACTGGCTTCTTGATCTCTTTCTTGCTGGCTTCTTTCATCATTTTGTGGCAGCACCCTGCCACACCCCACCAATGACAGGGGCTACCACTCTCTCGGCCCTACCCACCAGCATCACCTCTGTCTTGTCAGGATTCAGCTTCAGACGGCTCGCCCTCATCCACTCCCCCACAGCCACCAAACACCAGGTAAGAACCAAGACTTCCGGGTCTGGGTCAGTTGAAAAAGACAGGTAAAGTTTGGTGTCATTTATTAATCAGTAGAGATGGTGAAGTGGTGGGAATTTTTTGTTGTTGATATTATACTGTTGATGGTATTTAAGAAAGAATGAGAGTTATGATGTTGAGAAGACATTGATGAGATTGAGTACTATTGATGTAGTTGAAAATGATGTATTACAATAGTAACATATTTTTAGGTAGCATAGTAATGAAATTGTTATTTTTCACTAATTTGCCTTAACTATGAATTTAAAAGTGAAGGTTTTTAGATGTTGGAATATTGACAAAAAGCCCCGCAATACATCAAGCCAGATCTGGTGTATGTTGGTGTAGCTCCCCTAATCTCAGTGCTACAAATGCCATTTTATATAGATGAAGAAATGGCCCATCAGTTCTGTGATATTAAGGTCATCTCTTGGGATAACTTGGGACCAGGTTCTCAAATGCTGAATTAACAAGCAGTTAAAGCAACATGAACTATGGACAGGACCGTTGAGAGAAATATGGGACATGAGTACATTCTGGTAGCTGGGGGGCCCTACTTCCCATTCTCCCATCATAAGTTTTTAAATCAATTTTTGGACATCATACTGATACTTTATTTATACATGTGCTACCAGTGTAGCCTAATGGATAAAGTGTTGGACTTGGCCCTGTGAGACCAGGGTTTCAATCCTGTCTCAGCCATGAACTTACAGGATGGCTTTAGGCCAATCACCTTCTCTCAGCTTCAGTTGTCCGTGAGGGGGGAATTAGATACGGCTTGTAAAGCCCTTTGAACACTGAAAGTGCAATAGAAATGATGACTAGTGAACAATAGTGCTAATATTGCTGAAATGGTATTACTGAAATGACCCAAAAATTGAAATAAACAATAAAAAATAAAAAATAACCAAAACAGATACCCAATGGAACAAAAACAGGAAGCAGTTATTAACCACTTCACCATTTTCAGTTCAGATACAATTAATTTGACAGATTTTCCCTTTTTCGTGAATGTTTGATTCAACTTTAGAGACAAATCTTGTAGGTGTTTTTGTTTGCTTGCTTGTTTTTTGAGAGGATGGGTGGGACTCAGTTGAGCTGTGCTTGGGGGCCCAGTACAATTTTATCCTTATTCACTCACCCCCTCATCACAGACCTGGTCATGGAGGACAATGGCAACAGAAAGCCAAGTCCCCTCACAGGGTGTTTTTACACGAGCAAGGTGGACGGTGTGTGTGTGTATATGTGTGTCTGTGGGCACTGAGTGACCTGGCTGCGGGGCACCCATGCATGTGAAGTGCATGGGGAGGAGTTCAAATGGGAGGCTCCCTGGGTGGCCACTGCGACCATTCAGGCAGCCTGTACCTCCACCAACTGGCTGTGCACATAGTTCAAACGGCCATCCCGCCTCTCCCTCTCCACCAACACTGCTAATCAGAGGTCCCTCCCAGGCACCTACCCCCTGCCATGATGTACAGACACAGAAAGTGAGGCGACAGCAAGCCGCAGCAGGCATTAACCCTGTCCTGCCTATGACTGGGGGTGCCGCTGCCAGACATGGCCAACAGTGGAAGCGGACATGGCAACGGAAATAGGGGTAGCAGTCACAAAACCCCATGCCCAACAAACAGAGGCGTGGGGCACACTCCAATCCAAGCATACAATGACAGTACTATATACTAAAGCAACAATAGAACTGTAATAAACTCAGAACAGGAGCACAGGAATCAGGGCAAAAGAGTAACAGTAGGAACAGAAGGGTCACATGCTGCACACAGCACAGGCCACAGATCACCCGTACAGGCAGCCCATAGGGCACAATGCCCAGGGGTGTCAAGGCACCCGCGGGGTATCAGCTGGGGAACCCCGCCCCAACCATGGAGACACACCACACCGGCAGTGTGGAGGTCCCGGGGAAGCTCCACCCTCTCCACATGGAGGGCACAACAATGACAGGAGGGAAAAGAAGTATGGTCCAGGGACTACAGCTCAAGTGGGGCTCCACAGACAGCTCTCCGCATCTGGGGTCCAGCGCCAGGAAGGTTCTCCCCCCTGCCTTGCCACACACAAACACAGGAGGGGAGGGGGACATACGGTCCAGGGAATAAAGCTCAAGCGGGGCTCAAGGCCATAAGAGGGGTGGAATGGCAAAACCAGCATTCAAGGCTCATGGATAAACTTCCCAGAGGTAAGTTTATCCCTGCACCTGTATGTGAAAGGACACCAGATAGCGGGGCTCAAAAGGATCACTGGCAGCCAGAGTTGACTGAACATCTGGGCGTTTCCAGACCGCCTGAAAATCACGGAGCTCTGCTCTGGACAGCTCTGTCTCCAAGTGGAGGGTTCCAGCTGGTTCCACAAGGTGCTTCCCCTGCAGCAGTCAATTATGGTACTGGTGCTGCGGCAGAGAGCATTCCATGTGCACAGCAGGGCCATGGTGAATGACAGCGCAAGGGAGGGGCTGTTCATTGCAAGGCTATGGCTGAACTCGGGTAGTGCACAGATCTCCCTCAAACACTTGCCCTTGTTGGCCCCCTGGGGGGTGGGGTCACCAGCAGTGGGTGGGGTCACCCAAACTTAACATTGTTATAAAAATTATTTATTGCAGTCTTTTAATACTACTAATAATTTTATATAACCCCCTTCTCTCCCAATGACACTCAGAACACTTCACAAAAACATTAAAGTACAGTAAAATAAAAAACAAACAAAGATGCAAAGCTCTAGGCCTGAAGCATTAAGCAAACACAAAAACAAAAATTCCCTGCTGGGTCAGACCAATGGTTCATCCAGCCCTGTTGTCTGTCTCCCACAATGACCACCTTTCTCCCTTACTCTGGAATAGAAACCAAACCACACACTTCTCCCCCGCAAACCATTATCATCAGTTTATCGGGATAAGCCAAGAAAAATGCAGCAGGATCAGGTCCCCCAAGCTGGGGACTGAAGCCCAAACCATGCCCTTGCCCTCCAAAAAAGCATTTTACCAATTCTAAAGGAGCAAACAAAGTCATAAAAAATCCAAAAGGAACACCACACCCACCCCAGGCCTCATCAAAATAGTATTAAAGAGTAGCTCTTCCTCTTACCTGATCTGAAGAGCAGCATATGGATCCAGAAATGGGGGGTGCTTCACTGAAGAGATTTCCTAAGATCTAGTCCCTCACCCCAGTGTCTTCCCCTTGCCACCCTTCCTTCCCTGATTGGCCACAGCGATAGCTCTATCACCCCAAATGCTCCAATTTGCCCATGGATTCCACAGGAATCCACGGGCCAGCTCTGCAATAAACTCCCCTATTCTCATCCCTAGACAGAAAACGCATGTGCGAGAGAGATAAAACAAGGGTGAAATTGCCCTTGCCCTCTCGCACATGATGCGTTCCTCTTCCCCGGTCCCTTCCAGTGGGCCAGCTGTTTCATACCTTGCACCACATAGGAGATTAAAGGAACAAACTGAAGAGTCAAGGCTCATTCAGACGTTTCTTAAAGAGCAGTCATTTACAAGTGCTGGCCGCAGGATGAGAATGTGAAGAATGCGTGCCTTTAATGACATCTGAAAGACACTGCATGCATGATTGAAGCTTGTCGGCGCACTAACAAGCACGCTCTACCGATCTGAAAAAGGGCTTGTTCAGACGTGCTCTAAAGAGAAAAATCAGGTTGGAAGAATGCACATGCCGGTGAGTGGACAAGCTTCAAGCATGTCGCCTTTCAGACATCATCAAAGCGTGCATTCTTCACATTCGCATCCCACCACTGGCGCTTGTAAGTGCTCTTTGGAGCATGTCTGAATGAGTCCCAAGCCAGGTCGGTAGTGCGTGAGCGTGTCAGTGTGCCGACAAGCTTCAAGCATGTGCGTGGCGCCTTTCAGACTTCATCAAAGGTGCACATTCTTCACATTTGCATCCTGCCACTGGCACTTGTAAGTGCTCTTTAGCAAACATCTGAATGAGCTCTCAGTTCCAAAGGGAAAGGCTTTGATGAGAACTAACAAGCTCTCCAGGAATCTCCTGGAGTTTAAAAAACAACAACAACTACACCAGGCCAATTCCTGTCTGAACACACAGAGCACACAAAGCACACAAACTCCAACCCTGCTGTCAAACGCTCCTTCTAGGGGGCTGGATGTGACTAATTGCTCAGCTAAGGAAGTATTTTGGTTCAAGTCTCCTATGACAAGGCAGCCAACCCCCAACTGTCAAGCCTCAGGAGAAATGATGGCAAAGGCTCAAAAGGAGCTTCCCCTCTTAAGTAATGGACCAGAATTCATAATATACCATTGATGCCTTTGAAATGTTTGACTCTGGTTATCCATTCACCTTTTCCAAAAAGCATCCATGTCTCTTTAGTGCTGGTTTCTGAATTGACAGTCACAGAAAACAAGGACCTCTTTCTATCCAGAGAAAAAGTACAGCACAGGTAATAGCAAGAGCAGACACTGCATCCCAGACACTGTGCCATAATCCTGTCTCTGTCCGTAATACTTCTATGACCCTTGCTGCTGTAGTACTTGAGCATTAATGTAGTATCTGTTACAGATTTCAGCCCCACTAAGGCTGATCCACAAACTAGGAGTTGGCACCTGTCCCAAGGCAGAAAAGCACAGTATTCATTTGCAAAAAATTACATAAGGGTGTTCACCTTTATCCAAATTTCAAAATAACCAGTTGGAGGTTGGGCTGAAAAAAATTCCCTTATTTACAAACAATTCCATAGCCCCATAAAACAGACACTCAACAATTCTATAGAACAAAACTCTACAGCTCCGTACCACTCAGGACACACAAACCCCAAAGCCAATTTAAGGACATTTGACATCTAGAGCCCTTTTTAAACAGATGTAACCCTCCCCCTCGCCCACGTGTGCGACTGGGGGGCGGATGGTGGGGCTAGGGGGATGCACGAGCGCTCTCCCCACCCCCCATGGAGGGGTAGTTGATTAACTTATCAATTTTGCATCCTGTCACCATAAGAATTGGCAGCGCGCACAGTCCCTTTAAAGATGCATTCTGGATACCCCGATATCAAGGCTTCCAGAATGTGTCTTTAAAGAGGCCACAGGAGGCCACGCACACAGCCGATTCCTATGGCAGGCGGCCACTTCCAGTGTGTGTAAACACACCCCGGGTGGCTTCTCCTACCGGCGCGTTGCAGAACGTGCTTCCCTGGTCATTCATCTAAAAGTGGCCTAAGTCCCAATGGTTTTCATGAGTGGCACTTAAATCCCACTGACAGCTAATTCTCTCCAGAGCTTTGAGATATTTACCCTGAAGTACCTAGGATATAGCCTAAACTACTTTAATGCTTTGGAAAATTTTACCCTCATGATAAAAATATTTCAGCAATTAGCCCTTTCAATGTCAAAATTTCATAATGGTATGGAAACCCTGGTTTTCTCTGAAAATGAGGCACTCTGGTTCTGGACTTGTACTATAGCTCAGTTCCTTCTTTACCAGTATCTGACATATTAATGTATTGTCACCTGATTGATGTCATGTCATTTTGTATGCTTTCCCGCATAGTATGTGCCATTAGTTTGAATTTTAATGTGTACTCTACCTTCTAACTAATTTATCATCTCAATGGCTCTCCATTTTCCCAATTTGGAGCTGAAGAGATCTCCTACCATACTCTCCAAGGCAGCTAATACACTACATCAGAACAACACGCAGGGTCAAATCAAACTAACAGGCTTGGTATAATTTTCAATTCCTCCCCCCCCCTCCCCCTAATCTCGCTTTGTCATGGTGACAGGATTTTTACTGCAGGATTCATAACAACTGACTTAAAACGCTTCGCTTTACAACAGTGATTGCTGGGTACCTGTCAATATTATCCATAAATGTTTCATAGTACAGGAAAAACCTCACTCAGGCCGTGGTTGAAAAACTCAGGCAACAGCAAATAATTTTCTCACCGACAGCTAAATCTTCTGCTTAGTAGTGAACATTGTTGAATCTGGGAAATGGGAGCACTCTCCTAACTGATTCTCATTAATCAAGTCAGGCTTGGGGGCTGCTTTCGAGTCAAAGTTATAAGGTGTAAGGCAAGAGTGGGTCTGAATTCTTGATGATATATTCTATAGGGACCAGATTTTCAGAGCAAGTCAACCTATTGTGCCAATAGGAGCTGAGCTCTTTTGCCAAACTGGCCTCATTTGGAACAAATATTAGTAATCAAGGAGACTCCATTTCTGGAGATTTGAGTCATGGGTGTAAAACAGTGAGAAATGGAGATGATGCATTCCCCACACCCTACTCCAGAGTTTTGGACAGAAGGGATAGTCTCTTCAGGTGTGCAGCTAGGTTGGAATGGGCCCTGGTGAAAAAGATGAAATTGGGCCCCTTGGCTCCTCTCCCAGTGGGAAGGGACACAGCTGCACTAGAGAGAGCATGGGTATGCCAGGCTCATGGCCCCCAGTGCACCGGCACCACCTGTCCCTATATCTATCCCTCTGTAATTTTGGTCTCTGCAGTGGCAGCAACTCCAGTCCCCAGCCCTGAGATTTAAAAATGGCCACCCCTCACCCACTTCTGAGGAACAGGCTCCCCGATTAGTAGGCAGTATAACTGCATCATGTGGAGCTTAGGTGTCAAGGGTCAGGGTTTTGTGTGGGGTGAAGGGAGCAGAGCTGTCCCCACCTTATTTTAGAAAGGAGAGTCAGCCTCCAATAGAATGCTAAAGAGTTGTGATGAGCCCACCTCTTCCCTTCAGCCCCCCCCCCCCCATCTTTCCAGATGTGGAAGAGCTGAAGGGAAAAGGTGGGCTCAGCTCAGCTTTCCAGCATTTTATTGGCTAGTCAACAGAATGCTGATGATGTCTTCTGAGTCTGCCCCCTCCCTCCAGCTCTGCCCCCTCCCTCCAGCTCTGCCCACTCCCATTCTCTCTATTAGGAACTCCCCACAGAGACTCCTCATAGCCATGGGCTCTGCCCCTCCAAGCTGCCAACCCCAGACAAAGTAAGAGAGCTGGGGAGAGGACAGCATGGCTTCCTCCTCCCTCCATTCCACCCCCATCAGCAGCAGGTATTTTGCTTTTTGAGATTCTCATATTTCTCAGCGAGAATCCGGCTGATTCTCATCTCATTCTTGTTTGCAAGAATGAGACAAGAACTGTGATTCTAATAGAAAAACACAGAAACCAAGAATGGAGTTTCAGCCCTACGTAGGAGACAGAAGAACCTATAGCTCTACTTGGACTCCCCACTGGAAGCTCTCCATGGTGCTGGAGAGGAGGAACCCCAGTGCAAATGCTGTATGCCACCACACAATGCTGCTGAGGAGTATGAGAGCTGCACTAGACAGCTCTAGCTCATTAACTAGAAAAAATAAATGAAATGAGGACACTATCCGTCCCTCCTTTGTGAGGCACCTCTTGTTAATAAGCTGATATTAGAAAAAGTACATGGACAAGAGGCTGGCACTTAAATAAACAGTCTATAGAACTTTTTGACCCTGATTGTCATTATTTTGGAAGATTCACCAATACTTTGGACTGTCGGCTACGCTGTCACATAAAGTTCACAAGTAAAAAATGATCTTGTTCTCTCAACCTAATTCTCATTCATTTATGTCACGTATCTTCCCAGAAACAGTCCTCAGCTGGAATTATCAGGGCAGTTTCTATTTAGGATTGAGGTAAAATTGGCAGTGTTGTTCAAACCTCCCCTGCGCCCTGTGTCTACACTGTTCAGCTTACAACATCACAATTCTGTTTTTCCAAAGAAAAACATTTACTTATTTTTTCAGTCTTCTTCCATCACACCTCCCTCTGCCCTGCCTGCCTCTAAGCTTTTTGGTACATGGATATGCAAAGCGCTCTGTACATTGATCACAGGGTACAAGCTTCTCTCTCATTTGTAAACAACAAGGACCACATTTTCAAGACATCTCCTCACCCACTGAAGCCAGGTAGTAAAAGCTGCTCTGAACCCAATAGGCACCCAGCATGCTAGACTCTGTTAAAAACTTCTAGTCTGAATTCATACATCCTTTAAGAAGAAAAATACGCTCTTTAAATTGACCTTTAGCTAGACTTTGTTTTCTGTTGATGAATTTAAGCCTTTTTCATCTGAACCTTGCACATGGCTACAGAGCCATCTGCCAGCAGGGGTTAGCCAAACGACTTGGACCCAATGCTGTTCAGGAGTCACTACCTGGCTGGCTTATGATGCTACTTTCCCCTTAGGCAGATGAAGCTTCTAAAAGGCATTTCCTCCACACACAGTCAAACCAGAGGTATAGGAATTAGCTTCTTTTTTCCAGGAGCAAAATGTCACTGGGTCCAACACCCTTAGGAATCTTCCACCAATTTAAAGGAGTTTTAAAGATAAATTCTGTTCTCGGTTAGACCTTTATTATGTACTATTCTGTTAACTGCCTTGAAACCCCAGTTGTGAACACTGGTATTACTGTGCTAGGCACAGTGCAAACAAGTAACAAAAAAATAGTCCCTGCCTCAAAAGACTTTCAGTCTCCATATAAGATAGAATTGGTGGCTTCTGAGACACATATGGGGGAGCAAAAGGAAATACTGGGGATGCCACTACAGGCAACATTTGCTGTCCAGAACATATCTGGGGAACTCCTCAGGAGATCCACAGAGCAGCCAAAAACAAGATATACAATTAGTGGGTGAAAACAGACAAGACAGCAGCCAGTTGGACCACCTGCCCAACCCGTGGAGTGGCACCACAGCCACCACTCATTGGACCAATGTGTAGAGCAGAGCAAACATGCAGGCTCCTCCTCCCATGCTTAAGGGGGTGGGGAGGGACATGCTCACTCTTTTAACTACTACAGGCTTTTCACACGCAACCCGCAATTCTATGGTGGTGGTGGTGGTGGTGGTGGACCTCACCACGTAGCAGGACTATGTGGGAACTAACAGATAGAAGGGCACACATTAGCCCAGCTTAGCATGTGATGCAATCACCTCATTTCTCCAGTTGAAGCTTCAGGTAGCAGCCAGCTGCCTGCTCCGTGGCGAACATCTGGCGGCAACCTAACAGGCAGGCAGATGAATTGTAGACAAATGTGGGTTATTGTGGGCTACTGTTTTGTTTGTCCTCCCCCCCCCCCCCCCCCCCCCCCCCCCC
>QEPC01011131.1:2166732-2184076 GCA_003113815.1 Sphenodon punctatus
CCCCCTTGTGGAGGGGATCCGCCCCCCCCCCCACTGGCCCCAGAGATGCAGAGTTTGGGGTTCCTATTGGACCCTGGCCTCCACCTGGATTGTCAAGTGGAGGCGGTGGCAAAGGGAGCCTTTCTCCAATTACATCTTGTGCGTAGGATCTAGCCATATGTTTCAAACTCCGACCTGGCCACCCTCATCCATGCATTCATCACCTCAAAGCTAGATTACTGCAATGCGCTCTATGTAGGGCTGCCCTTGGTGACAACTCGGAAGCTGCAGCTGATGCAGAATGCGGTGGCCTGCCTCCTGACGGGGACGGGTCGTAGGGAGCACATTACACCAGTGCTCCAGGCTCTGCACCGGCTGCCTATAGCGTTCTGGGCCCGATTAAAGATGCTGGATTTGACCTTTAAAGCCCTACATGATCTGGGTCCCTTCTGCCTGAGAGACCACCTCACTCCCCGAGCCCTGGAGCGGCCTCTGCAACCTTCCAGGGGCGTCTTCTTGGGGGTCCCCTGGGTAAACTAGGGGGTCACGATGGAGAGGGTGTTCTCGATGTTTGCACTGTGGCTGTGGAACTCCCTCCCAGAGGAGGCTCACCTAGCTCCCAGCCTGTTGGCCTTCCATTAAGCCTGAAAGACCTGGTTGTTTGTCCAGGCCTTGGGGGGAGGGGAGGAGTAAGGGGGGTTGTCTACCAGTGGTTTTTTGCCTCTTTTATTGTTTGTTTTTACAATGTTTTAGTAACCCCTTTTATATACTGTGCTTTTAAAACTTAATCAATGTTTTGTGAGCTGGCCCGAGCTGCTGAAGGGCGTGGAATATAAATTGTTAAATAAATAAATATAAAATGCCCAGAGTGTCTTCCAGGTCTGCCATTAGACTCTGTGGCAATAACTACTGGATAGTCAACTAGTCCGGACTAATAAGCACTAGTAATTTAGACAAACGTTAGTCCAGACTACTTGAAGAATAGTTCTTATAAAACCCAGCAATTGGGGTTTTATAAGAACCGTACTTATTTCTTAGTCCGCACTAATAAGAACTGTTGACAGCGTTCAGACAGACAAACTAGTCCAGACTACAATCAATTCGTCTGGACTAACTGTCCATGTGAAAACGCCCTTAATCACTATGGTTATATTGGGAAGAGATAAAATAAACCTATCTAGAAATCCTAAATTAGGAAATTATACACCTAATAAAGATAGAAGAGAAACTACCCCAGAGAGGTGGACAGCCCTGGTTTCTTCTTGCCCTCCTAAGAGCAAGTCAAGTAGAGCAAAGGTTGTTCTCTTTTCTGGAGAAATCTCTATGCTGGGTGTTGATGACACTTAGGCTACAGAGTTTGGGGTCTTGGTGGCTTGCACAAACAAGGCTATAGCTCGGATATGTCATTTTTATAGAACTGTCTGATAGCAGAAACACAAATCTGGGCTTACATTATAATTATTCATAAGCCAAGGGTTCTTTGGACCGTTACAGCTAAATATGGTATTAAAGCTTATAAAAATGCACATTGGGCAAACCTGGTCTATTTCTTAACGTCTAACACATACTATAGAGAAATCTATTAATATTTTCACGATGAAATACTAAAGGCAAGGAGCAGGTCAAGTTGGCCATTTTTTCCTAGGCCTGAAAAGCTTTTATGCTAACCCACTAAGTTTTATAACTAGCAAATAAGGAATATCTATAAAAATAACCCACAGTATGAGTCATCCTGAAAGAACTATGGGGAAATGCAAAAGGGCATGTGGCAAAATGCAGAAAATTGCCTGCAGTCAGAACAGGAGATGGGGTACTCAAGGCAAAAAGTATCCAAATTATGTGCATATATATGTGACCATATCTCACTAGATCCAAGAAGGGCAGAAAGAGAAAGGAGCAGAGGTTAAAAAATAGAATGGCCAAGATTTTTAACAGTATTTTTGACGGAAAAACTAAGTTGCGTACTTTCTGAGATTGTAACGGCAGCTATGTTCATGAGAAGAAGCTAAATCTCATTGGGGTACTTTAGTGATGATAATTCACTTTGCAAGTATTCACACAAATGCAGAGTAATTACCTGGGAGAGGCTACTCAAGGAGTTAACAGCTGTGTGAACAGTTTTGTGTTAAATGCATTAACGCACATTAATACCCGCCTTGTTCACATGGTCATTTATCCATTGAGATAAGCTACTCCTTTAATCAGGAGCACATACCTCCAAGGAAAATCACCCCTTACTTTGCTGCTCAAATGAGAAAAAGCAGATGTATTTTTCTGCAATCTTAATCCCATTATCCTCTTTCTTCCCTCCTTTAGTTTGTTTATACTTGATTGTTTCGTTTCACCTTAAATTAGAACGTAAAAAATCTTCAAGGCAAGGACCATGTCTCTAGTGTCTGTATTGTGTCTAGCATAATGAGGGTCCACCCTTAATTAGGAACTCTTATTTATTAGTAGAACAGGAACATCCAGTGGATAAGATTTTCAAGAGAAAGAAAAGATTTGTACATTTATATAATAAATATATTTATTATATATACACACACATTTTTATCCTACTCTTCCCAACTCAGGGCAGCTCACAAAAAACCTAAAATACAATTTAAAAACATTAAAATAGAATCCAGGGTGCCCCCAGCTGACCACAGGGGCCACAACAAGGCATGGTAGGAAAGGCGGCCTTTTAGATATATGGGGCCCAGGCCATTTAGGGTTTTAAAGGTCAAAACCAGCGCCTTGAATTGAATCTGGAAAACTACAGGCAGCCAGTGCAGACTCCAGAGCACTGGTGTAATGCGCTCCCGGTGAACTGTCCCCGAAAGGAACTGGGCCACCGCATTCTGCACCAGCTGCAGCTTCCAAACAGTTGTCAAGGGCAGCCCCACATAGAGCGCATTGCAGTAATCTAGCCTAGAGGTGATGAAAGCAAGGGTGACCGTGGCCAAGTCCAAATCAGAAAGAAAAGGCAGCAGCCTTCTCATCAGATGAAGTTGGTGATAAGCACTCCTGGTTACCGCTCCAATCTGATTATCCATGCACAGCAAGATTTCTAGAAGCACTCCAAGGCTGTGAACTCAAGTGACCAAATGGGGTCAGACCCTATCAACAGGAGTCCCAATTCCACCCAAGTCACAGGGCCAGCCAACTATCACCATGTCAGTCTTGTCAGGATTCAGTCTCAGTCAGCTCACCCTCATCCAGTCTCTAACTGTAGCAGGCATTGCGTAAGCACCAAGACTGCAGGACCTGGGTCAGATTAAAAAGAGAGGTAGAGTTGGGTGTCATCAGCATACTGATGACACTTCACGCCAAAACCTCAGAATAATCTCGCCCAGCAGCCTCCATATACACATAGAACAAGGAGGGAGACAAGATGGAACCCTACAGGACCCCACAGGAGAGGTCACGAGGGGATGACAAGCGGTTGCCCATCACACCTGTAGAAACCTCCCCAACATGAATCAACGGAACCACTCAAGAGCAGTCCCATGCACTCCTGCCAGGTCCCACAGTTGTGTCAACAACACCTCAACAGTGTCAAAGGCCGCTGAAAGACATAACAAGATCAAAAGGATACAATTCCCCTTGTCGAACTCCAGGCACAGATAATCGACAAACGCAGTCTCCATGCCACATTCAGGTCAAAAGTCTGACCGAAATGGGTCCAGGAATCAGATAGCGTCAAGATCAGCCTGCAGCTGTCAGGTAACCACCCGTTCAATAACCTTCCCTAAAAAGGGAAGGTTAGAGACAGGGTGATGGCTAGTTTGGGAGTCAGCATCTAGAGATGGTTTCTTAAGCAAAGGCAGGACAACTGTATTTTTATGTGTCCGGCATTCTACCCCCCGAAGCGAGGCGTTGACAACTCCAGCCAGCAACAACTTCAATGTCTCCCAGCTGGCTTTCACCAGCCAGGATGGTCAAGGATCTAATTCACAACTGATTGCCTGCATCATTCCAAGTAAAATCCTCCACACTGGTGGAAGATACTGATTGAAACCGATCCAAACAGGACAAGGCTGAGCGTCCATAACCCCAAACTCTGACTGTGCAGTTAAAATAGCAGCATCCAAGTCATGGTGACTGAGCGATTTTGTCTGCAAAGTAATTAATAAAAATATTGCAGCAGACTATTCTAATTCCTGGTGGAGACAGGCTGGATTAACCCGACTTCTCACCACCAAGAACAGTTTCACCTGATAAGACTTTGCAGACACTATAACAAGGAAGAAAGTCTTCTTCACCACACCACCATAACAGCCACGACACTGTCCTACAAAAATGATCTATGCCACAACCGGTCAGCTTCAGCATGAGTCAAGTACCACCTGCACTCTAACCGCCTACCCTCCTGCTTCACCCATCTCAGATCCTCTATAAACCATGGGGACCTGTGCTGTTGCAGCAGTGGAAGTGGACGTCTGGGAGCAACCGTGTCGATGGCCATGGTCAAAATATTGTACCATAAGGTGACTGTAGCAGTTAAAAAAAGATATGCCCTAGATCAACCAGGAATTACTGAATTAAATTCCCTGGCCATTATTTTATAGGAGGCCAGAAGAGAGGTGCATAATGAACATAAGAACTGCCATACTGGGTCAGACGAATGGTCCGTCAAGCCCAGCATCCTTTCTCCAACGGTAGCCAATCTCAGTCACTTGGAAGAAGTACCCAAAAGGTCACAATGGGACAATCCATTCCCTGCTGGGCACTCCCAGCTCTCAGTAGACCTACTCTCCAAGAACGTATCCAATTCTTTTTTAAACCCAGCTATACTACTGGCCTTGATCACTTTCTCTGACAACAAATTCCACAAGTTAATTGTGCGCTAAGGGGGGGGNGGGGGGGGGGGGGGGGGAAACACCTCCATTTTCTTTTATTTGTTTTAAATCTGCTACCAACTAGTTTCATGGAGTGTCCCCTAGTTCTAGTACTACTTTTATTTTATTTATTTATTTATTTTATAAATTTTTACTTGAAAGGGTAAATAAATAACCATTCCCTATTTTACTCATGATTTTATAAACTTCTGTCATATCCCACCCCCATCCTTTTCTTCTCCAAACTGAAGAACTCCAACCTATCAAGCCTCTCCTCATGCAGAAGCCATTATATACCCTTTAACATTTTTGTTGCCCTTCTCTGTAACTCTTCTAGTCCTACTATATCTTTTTTGAGACGAGGCGACCAGAACTGCACACAATATTCAAGGCGCAGCTGCACCATGGGTTTATATAGGGGCATTATGATATTTTCAGTTTTATTCTCTATCCCTTTCCAAATAATTCCTAACATCATGTTTGCTCTTTTGACCATACCACACATTGAGCTGAGAATTTCAAAGTATTGTCCACAATGGTTCCTTCTGGCCTTTAAATCTACGATTCCTTACACAAAATAGTTGCATGAGGCAGAGCAAAGTAGCTTTAAGCTTACATTAGTCTGGGGTTTTGTTTTGGTTGGTTCATTTTAGGAAACAGTTTGCAAAGTACTGGATTTGTCACATTCAGTTGCACAGGATTTAGGGGCATTAGCCTCATTTAAACACAGACACACCAACTCTCAGCCAATGCCGACTGTGAGAACAAATGCCTTAACTTTGGATCATCAGCAAATGAACTACTGAGTCCCAGAAGACCTGTTCAGTGTTTATGATAAGCAAGACAGAGAGCATTGCCATACAGTTCAGTGTGCAGTCACTCAGTCACCTGACCTCCTGAGGATGTCTTCTCTTAGCGTTATTTGAGAAATGGGACCTTCTTGCTTTGGAACTAAGCAAACTGGGTAAGTATTAACAGACAAAGGGGGTTTTCAGACAAGACACTCTCCACACACTATACATGTTACAGGGCACCCAAAGGGCAACACTGCAGTCCTGCAACATGTGTAGTGGGTGGGTAGTGTCTTGTCTGAAAACGCCCAAAATGTCTGCAAGAACTGGCCTCAAGAGGTACTTTAAAAGGAGGGGCAGTCAAGAGAGAGATTTTTATATTTGCTGTGAAGAATAACTACACTGGTTTTGGTAAGAGGAAAAATGGGAAGGAATACAAAGCTCTCATTGTGGGGAAATTATCACAGATATTGGTTTAAAGAGAGGTAATTAATCTCTCATTGAGAACACATATGCTTTCTTCCCCTTACTGCCACAGGCTTCCTTCACAAACCTGGGCTGCAATCCTGAAACAACTTATTCCAGAGTAAGCCTGTTGAATTCACTGGGAGTGGGACTACTCCAGAGTAAGTGATTTCAGGATTGCAGCTCTAGGCTATGGAAAGCTCACCTCTAAAATGGAGATATTACTTACCCACTCATGAAGCTAATTTGTCAGTGTCTGTAAAGTGCTTTAAGGCCCTCAGATGGAAGATGATTCAGAGCTGCCCACAGTGGTGGTTATGGAGTAAAATTTCCAATAAATCGTTGTCAAATGGGGAGGATGAGCATAGGCAAAAAATGTGGAGGAGGAGCATAGTCTCAAAAATCCCCTGAACTTTAATATTTGAAACAAATTATTTTGTATCAGAATAAAACAGATACACAGTCAACACCCTATGGCTTGCAAGTAATTTGGACTAATCACTGTTCCATACTGCTGTGTTCTTTGGCTTGTTTAAATAAAGTCAGACACAAAATAGGCAGCTTAGCTTAGGAGACAAAGGCTCCTCTGGGCTTCATTTACAAAAACAAAGTTCTCAGCAGAATAGTAGAGCATTTGACACCGCTGTGCAGGGGCATTTTAAACCTGTCCACAGGTTACTGTCTGCATTCTGGCAGAGGACACTGGACTCGCTCTTTGCATTACCTTTTAATTTTGTTTCAGGAAGTTATTATACAATCCACTTTTCCTGATGGAAGCAAAGGCGCCTGCATAGAGATAGGTCACCATAATAGTTAATTTGTTCATTTGACCACAGAGTATTTGCAACTGACGCAGTCACTATTAGCAATTCAAACTGGCAGGGGAGTGGAGGTGGCACATTGTAAGGAACTCAGCCCCTTGAGCCACTGCCTGGGTAGGAGCTTAATTTTTCCACAAAATAAGGTGCCAGACTCACCAGCTTCTTCCTCAATACCTTCTCTGGGGTTAGTTTATTGCCCACAGAAAAAGTCACAGTCTAATATCTTTAATTTCCCCTCTAAACACTGAGTCCTCTTGAGCTTATTCCCCCCAGCTGAGCAATTTCTTAGAACTTCTTAATGACTTTCAGGACTCTGGCTTTTATAACCTCAGCCCACCCACTCCCAATTAGTCCATTATGGCCCATACGCCTCTCGAGCAGTCCAGCTCACCCTGCTACATCCATGCTGGCCATTTTATTATTATTAATATTATTATTATTGTCTTGACCACAAGCTGGACATGTGAGTGATTTGGATTTTTTTTAAAAATAATAATAATCAAAACTAGAACCAAATTTCATGTCTTTCAGCACTTCTAGGAAGGACATAAGCAGGCAGTGATAACTGCAGTCCCATATCAAGAGCTACAATATGAATTATACTCTGTCTTATAGACTTTCCTCTCTCATGTACTCCAACTGCTGGCTGAGGGTTCTACTGGCTTTATAGAGCAGTCCTCTGGGGAGATGGTACCAATATGTCTCAGACTCCGATCTCACCACTGTCATCCATGCATTCACCACCTCGAGGTTAGACTACTGCAACGCGCTCTATGTGGGGCTGCCCATGGTGAAGGTTAAGAAGCTGCAACTGGTGCACATTGCGGTGGCCCATCTCCTCTAACGGGGACGGGCCACTAGGAGCACATCCAACCAGTGCTCCAGGCATTGCATGGATTGCCAATTGTCTTCTGGGCCCGATTCAAGGTGCTGGTTTTAACCTATAAAGGCCTATACGGCCTGGGCACCACTTATCTGAGGGACCGCCTCACTCCCTGGGGCAGCCCCTGTGGTTGTTGGGAGACACCCTTCTGGAGTTCCCACGTTTTCGGTGGGTCCGAACGGACAGGAGGGTGTTCTTGAAAGCTGCCCCGGCACTGTGGAATGCCCTCCTGGTGGAGGTCCACCTCAGCCCAGATCTCCTTACTTTCCACTGACGTAAGACCTGACTCTTCGGCCAGGCATTTGGTAGGGGGATGGAAGGAGGGTGGGATAGGTTAAATGAGTTCTGTGGGGTTTATTTTATTCAGACCAGGTTTGGGAATTTGATGTTTATTAATTATTAATTATTATTATTATTATTATTATTATTATTATTATTATTATTATTAATAATAATAATAATAATAATAATAATAATTAATGTTGCATTTTGTTTTTATTATCAACAATGTTTAAAGTTTTATTCTATAAATGTTTTATTATTGTAAACCACCCCGAGTTGCCTTGTGGTGAGAGGGGCAGGGTAAAAATATAGAAATAAATAAAATAAATAAATGCTAGCAGATAGCATCAACACAAGTCTAATTAACTTCAGTGGGACTCATGCCCACGCTGGCTGCTAGCACAGCCGCTATCCACATGGAGGAGCACGGCAATAATGTGGCTGGCTGGCTGGAGTAAGGATTTTTCAGCATTAGGCTCACATGTTACTTCAGCAGATCACTTAAGACAGACTGCTTACACACATGCCAGTTTTTGCACAAGATATGATCTCATACAATGGTAGCAATCATGGGAAATTCCTGTGGGGCCGCATGCCCATGTTATTTTTTTTCCATGGGGCGGGGGCTGTTGAAGAGGGAAGCTGGATGCTGGGGCCATGGTAGCACCCTGCAACAAGCACTAACTGGGCATTACAAATAATGCGAGCCTCTACACGTTCTAATTTTAGTGTAAATTAATGCTGAATTCACCACATTCTAATTTAACACAATACAGAACTCAAGTTACTGTCAGAGAAGGATTTCCCTAGCCTGACATCTGTGATGAAAATCACAGAAATTTTCATGACGAATGAGAAAAGGCACATGCACATATTAAATCTCCCATAATATAGAAAATAACGTAAAATAGCATAACGTGTGAAAGTGCCCTAAGAGGTTAGCCCTTTGCTAGTTGAATCACTGTAGCTCATCTCTTTCAGCATCACTTTATCAAACAGCAGCACTCTGAAGGTTAGAAATACCCTTTACAGCTAAATAATTGCAGCAGTTTCATCAAACTGTTCACTGAGGTTTATGCTTATAAAATAAACTCTTGCATGCAGAAAGCATTCATGATGCAATGGGACCACTTCAAGCCAGGCTGGTGTCATTTCAGAAAGGTTAAATCAAGGTGAGATTAGAGCATTTATATTAAATGCAATAAATGCCACATGCAGTAAGGGGCAAGTGGATTCCAATGGTCTTATTTGAAATAATTTTGTGTTGATGGCAAGAGTGGCATACTGCTGGGTTAGCAATTGTGCAGCTCTGATGGGGGCATAAACACCTGCACCCAATCTACCAAAATGCTTCCATTCTTTATTTCCTTATGTGCCAATGTGTCTACTTTCCAGCTGTAAAAGTAGTATATTAACAATTGCTGCAAATCAGATGCCACGTTTTGCAGCGAAACTATTTATGCAGTCATGAGGCAGCCTCTTAGTCCACATCTGGGATGCTACAGATTCCTATTCTTCATCTAGCTCCCTTGATTAACCTTGGCCACCTCAGTCTCTGTGTGTTCCTGCCCTGAATAGTCCTTTAAAACCAGTTACTTCATCAGGGCTAAAAGGCTGAGACTCTTGATTCTAGTAATAACACGCTTTACACTAATCTCTGACCAAGGAAAATCGACTAACATTTATGGAGCGGGTAATCCAGCCAGTCAGGTCTCTTCGTCCCAAAAGAAACATGAGGCAATGATCAGATTCCTCCATCTCCCATGATCCAAGGCCATTGTCTGGGCCTCACTCCATGTAATGCCCAATCGAGTGCAGTCTTTGCCCTTTGTATTGTGCCATCTGAGATGTGGCAGCCTGACTTCCTTTTCCTGGACATTTTCCACATAATCGCTTGAACTGCTAATCTGGATGGCCCCATTCTAGTCAGATGTCGAAGCCAGGTGAGCCTTCTCAGCCTGATGAGTTCAGTTGCTGACAGATGTTCTGTTTGTTGTCAAATGCTGTCTTTAGTTACCTTATTCTTCCACTTGACGTTAAGTACCCTTCTTAGACATTTACTGTCACAGGCAGTTACTTATGCTGTTGAAAGTGCTTCATAAAAGCCCTGCCTATATATTGGAGCTGTATAGCAGCGCAGCACTGATATCCCATTTTAATTAAGCAAGGCTCCAGTACAGCAAATCTGTTAAACACATGCTGAAATTTAAGCATTTGAGCAATCCCATTGAAACGTAGGGAAGTGTTCACTATGTGCTTTAATGGATGGAACCCAATTTAAATATGGACAAATTTCACACTTTGGAAAACTTCAGCTATGTGTTGATTTCAGTTGGAAATCCTTCCACTGAAAGACAGACAGCTATTGTCTGGCATTTATCTTGTTGCTGCTTTAGAGATGTAAATTCTGTTGAGTTTTATACAGTTCATATATCCCAAGGCTCTGGCTATATTATCCATCAAACACTGTGCAACTTGTTTGCAATGTTTCCCTCACAGCTTATCCAAGCTTTGTGGTCCTAAGAGGGATGAGGATATAAAGTACTATATCTTTCCAATACCCCTTCCTGTTTTCTTTCTTTTTCAAGGCAAGAAACTTTGTCCAAAATGATGACTTTTGTTTTTTTTAATGCTGTAATAAAAATGTTCAAAGCCTTTACCGGAATTTTCATTCTCCCCCTCCTCTTGCCAAGCCAAGATACAGTAACTAAAGATGGCACACTGTCAAACCTTCAGTATTTCATACATTTAAAAGTAGTTCTTAGTTTTATGGCCACTGCGTATCAGAATCCAATCACAAGCTCTAGAGATGGGAAAGACCTCTTAGGTCATCCAGTCCATCTTCATGCCAAAGCTGGAGTCCTCCCTATCATAAATTTCTTCGTTTATCTGGTTGAGTTTTAAGTGTGCCAAGCGTTCTCGCCACTTCAAATAGGAAGACTACTTCCTAACATCCCATAGCTATCTGTAACCAAGATAAGAACATAAGAAGTGTTGTAATGGGTCAGAGTCTGAGACCAATTGTCCATGTAGGCAGCATTCTGTTTCCAATAGCGGCCAGTTTCAGTTGCTACAGAGAAGTTCACGTACAAGTCATAATGGAGCAATCAATTTTCTGCTGTTAACTCTGCCCGCAGTAGTTAGAAGTTACATCCACTGGCAAACTGGACTAACAGCTCTTTATGGAGCTATCTTCTAGGAATGTATCCATTTCTTTTTTGAACCCCAGTTGTACTATTGGCAGTCAAAACGTCATCTAGCAATGAGTTCCATAGGTTGTGTGATAAAAGAAAAAGTAGTTCCTTTTGCTTGTTTTAAGACCAGCTGTCCCCTAGTTTTAATATTTTGAGAAACGGTAAATAGATTATTTCTTTTCTGTATTTCATATACTAACTTCTCCCTCCTACACATATTGTATTAAGCAGTATTTCTTGGGAATACTTGGGAATGTTAAGAGATTTATTCCATTCCAGTCTCATCTACTTATAAAATGGTGCCAAGGGCTGCTATAGGAAGCACAAATAGACTAGAACATGATTGGTTACCAGAGTATTTGGGTGGTGGTTTTTAGCTGGTAATTTTATGGGTGATTTGGTGATTCACTATTATAGCACGTATACAGGGACAATCTTCCTCTTCCACACTGAGACACATTGCTATTTGTCTCCACGGTGTGAAACAGCACTGAGAAACCTTGAATAGACTCATACAGGAAGCTTAGAAGAAATTCACTCAGCAAAATGTTTTAAATCCTTACTAATACAATCTTTGTCAATGGAGGCAGGGGGAAAGATTACCCTCCAGTAAAATCGTATCTCTATACAGGTGATATATCAACAGGACCTTAAAGTTTACAACATGCTTTCCCCTCAGATTCCCTTCCCTCTTTTGTCCTCTCTGTCCTATGCTGCTTTTAGGTGTGCAGCCAATGTGGGTGGGCAGGGCTAAGTGCACGAGATATGAACCATAAGCAAGATTTGCTGACAAAGACTAGGTGGATGCAATTATATATTCCCACCATTGTGATAAGTGAAACCCTATCACTAAGGAAAATACTTAGTAGGAAATTCCATGTACTTCAGTGGGTGTTTTTGCGCACACATTTCTCCTGCATGTTTGCTGTTACATCCTGAACTTTGTGTGTCTAAATCACTCACCGAGATCTTAAACATCTGGCTCTTTGAACTTCTGCACAGAACTTCTCCCAGTACTTTTGTGTGTAAAAAGTTCTCCTGGTAAACTGCTCTGCTCCAGGCACCTGTGGTCACTTGGTTTCCATGGCAGCCCCTCACATCTACAGCTGCGGCTACTTTAGGCTGCCTCAGGGCAGTGTTTGTGTGAAGTATGCATCCAGGAACTGCCTCAGGGCAGTGTGTGTGACAGAGAGAGAGAGGGAGTTAGAGTGAGTGAGTGTGAAGAATGCATCTGGAACTTACTTGTGGACTTGTAAACCCAGAAGACTGAAAGATCAACACTTTAAGGTGTGTGTAAGAATGCCCAGTGAGTGTTCTAGCAAGGATAAGCTTCCCCTAATGACAGTCATTCCACCCACCCACCCCATGCCTACTTCACTACCTCCTCACACAGGAGCCTTCTGATTAGCATGAAAGTTAGAAAGCAGCTCCTCTTCCTGAAGTGCTGAAAAATGAAAGGTTTCTAGCCTCCCGGCCATATTTCCTCCCAGCTGTGATGCACCGTGTGTTGGGAAGAGGAAAAGAGCATTTTATATTCTCTGTCAGGACTAGCACACCCTTTTTTTCCCATCATGCTTTGTGAAGAGAGTGAACGCTGAATTATGAAGAAGGGATGCAAAATAAACTGGACCATGACTGAAGTGCAATTGTCTGAAGTGCAATTTAAGGGCCTGATCCAAGCTCAATGAAAGGATTTCAATAGGCTTTGGATAAGTCCCTGACCACAGAAAGAATGAAACTCTCCAGCCTCACAATATTCTGACCAAAGTAAATGGAAATGGGGTGATGGAAGGGTGCAGATTATAACCAAAGGTTTAATAGCTAGAACCACAGGTTCTGCTGTAACAATATTTGTGTTACAGCACAAATCTACGATCTACAGCTACGATCCTTGTGTTTGTGGCTTTTGGCTACTATTCAGGCCTATGAACCGAAAAAGCCACTCCAGCAAAAACCCCTCCCTCCATTTCCATTATTGGTCTTTGTTTTGGCTCCTTATAAACTTTGGGCATTTTCAGACAAGCCACTCCCCACCCACCTTCCACCCCACTATACATGTTACAGGGCACCCATAGGGCAACACTGAAGCCCTGCAACATGTATGGAGAGTGTCTTGTCTGAAAATGCCTTGTGTTTTGATTGGTGTGTTTCAAGTGCTAGACCTTGTTTTCTGCATTCTGATGCCAGAAAACTGTCATAAAATGCTGGAAACTGACCAAAATACCAGAAACTGGTAGAAGATTACTGGAAAATACTGAACATTACTGGAAAATACAAAAAAATGGCAGAAAATCACAGGCACTGATCTTGACTCCAGTAGAAGTGCGGATTCAAGAGATAGCGAGGAAAGTCACAAGTGCTCCCAAAAGGTATGTATTTCTCAACAGTATGGGAACAGTCATTCTCGCCTCAGCTCTACTGCCAGGTCTATAACAGTGACAACTACCCCTTATGCTGTGGTTATTCCTCCATATGAAGGCATTTCATAGTTTGATTTCCAGTCCCTTTGCTGGGGCCAGAATTGCAGGGTTCCTCCATTTCTTTCCCCCTCAGTGCACAAGCTCTCTTATGTCTGGACAGAGCTGCCCATGAATAAATCAGGGTCACCTCAATCATCCAGCAGATGTGAACTTTCCCCTTTGTCACATGCAGAAAAGAATCTCATCAACTCACACCTCCTTAGGGGATGTGCACAATCGGAGCCTTATTCACCGACAATTTAACCATGAAATAAGCACTAATATTTAAATTGTACATAAAAATTAATCATTTTATTGAGAAGTCTCCCTTTTTCTCTGCTGAACTGACACATGCTACAAGAACATCTCGGGATGGGTGTAGACAAGGCTGATAATTAGGGGTGTTATCAGACAACATAATATGCACTCAAAAGCAAGTGGGTAGTGTGTTGTCTGTTAGGTCATGGTGAAGTCTCCAGCAATAAGCAACCTACTATGGATGCAGATAATTGTTCCCTGCTAGGGATGTGCAAACGCGGTTCGGCCGTTCGGTGTTCGGCCCGAACTCGGCCTGTTTGGACAGCTGAACCGAACAGATGAACCGAACGCGGAAGCTGCTGAACAGTTCGGCCACGTCCGGGTGAGTTCGGCGGCGTTCAGGTGGGAAAAATGTGACTGGAAGGCCTGGGGTGGGGAGGCAGCTGAGGAGCAGACTTCCTGGTGCCAGGGGTGGAGAGGCTTGGACTAGCATCAGCCTGCCCAATCACCATCCTTCTTTTCCTCAGACCACTGGCTTCGCAGTCTGTGACTGGCCACGGGCTAGGCTGCACGGAGCCAATGGGACTTGTGGTAAGGTGGGCGCAGCAAGTAACAAAAGTCATTGCCCTCCCTCCTTCCAATTCCTTCTGAGCTAGCCACTGTTTCTGTCAGCAGGCGTTTTCAGAAGTCTCCCTCTCCCAGCAGTTTGTGTTCCTAATCCATTGCCATCCTCCTCCTATTTAACCCATTCCCACACATTTATTTGGATTAGATTAGATAGATTTAGGTGTTATTTTTAATTTTTACCCCTCCCTGTGTTCTTTCCCCCTACCCTCCATTGAATTCCTCCCTCCTCTCTGTATATATTCCATCCCTGGTTCCCTTCACCTGTTTTGGGATTTATTTAGAGTAGCATTAGATTGTTTAGCTTTCATTTCAGTTTTGTACCCCTCCCTGTGTTGTTTGTTGTGAGCTGTCTGTGTTCCACCCCACCCCATCCCTGTGTAGATAGATAGATAGATAGATAGATAGATAGATAGATAGATAGATATTAGGTAGTAGTTACTACAGACAGACAGTTGTAGGAGTTAGTTTAGTTATAGAGATAGAGATAGTGCGTAGTGATTCAGTTTTAATATTTTATAGTGTGTTTGTAGGACTAGGCCTTTGTAGATATTAGATAATATTCCATAGGTTTCAGAATAGTTAATAGCAGTTTTAGAGTTAGTATAGATATATATAATATCCAAACCCATACCCCAAACTTCACAGGCCTGATTTTGGCAGTCGGGCTTCAGAGGCTCCCAGCAGTGGCACTAGCCGGGGTGTGGTTAGGCGGTGCCTCCTGCCAGCGTCCTCCACTGCCACGCAGGGTACTGGAAGGCCTGCAGTACAGGAAGCTGCGGCTGTCTGTGCTGCAGCTGCAGGTGCTTCGGATGTTCCTCTAGGGCCACCAATGTCCCCGACCCCCATTGCTGAAGTGATCCCCAGTAGTCCAAGGCTGGTGGATCCCACCCCAGCTGCTAGAGGCAGGGCCGGATCCCTGGGCAATGGCAGCAGGAAGAGGAGCAGGAAGAGAAGCAGCAGCTATAGGGGGCACAGGGAGAGTGGCAGCAGCATGGTGGGCAGTCCATCAGCCTCAGGGTCCCAGTACTCCCCTTCACAGGACATCACTCATATTGGGGACAGTGAGGCAGACACTAGTCCTGCGCAGGAGATGTCTGGTGCTGAGGCGATGGTTGTCCCTCCGAGAGCTGTATCGCCACCATGTTCTGCCCCTCCCAGCAGCGCTGGCAGCAGTGTGTCACCTGGTGTGGGCCAGAAGGGGGCAAAAAATCCTCGGTCTGGGCACATTTTAAGTTGGTGCGGGCAGATGATCCCAGGGAGATGCAGTGCACTTTGTGCCAGAAGGTGGTGAAGCATGGACAGTTGCTGACCAACCTTGGCACAACTGCCATGGCAAGGCACCTAAAGGGATGCCACAGCGCTTTGCTGCTAAGTGGGCAGGCAGGGGCAGTGGACGTCAACGAGTTCCCAATTGCAGCAGTCAGTCGTCCGCCTCCATCAGCGGGCAAGCATCCTGCTCGAACAGCTGCCTCTAGCAGCAGGAGCAGTATCACTGCTAGGGGGGAGCAGCAGCAGCAGCAGCAGCAGCAGCAGCATCAGTGCACGATGGAGGAGCTGCAGGACGTGGAGGGCGGCATGGCTTTCAAATGAAAGTCACGTGCATGTTGTGGGAAATGATTGCCCTGGATGGGCAGCCCTTCTCAGTGGTCAGAGACATGGGGTTTTGGCGCCTGATTGGGTTCCTGGCCCCCTAGTTTAAGCTGCCCTCATGCATCACCCTGAGTTGGCAGGTGTTGCCAGCTCTGTAACGGGCTTTAAAGGAGCGGGTGAGGGAGCAGCTGGCAAGGGCTGGGGGTGCCACCATCCACTTCACGACAGACCTGTGGAAAAGCAGAAATGTGCAGCATGCCTACCTGTGTCACGGGGGAGGGGGTACATGGATCTACTACCACTCGCACACCACCCAGGCTCACCCCACTCAGGGCTAAGGATGCTCGTGGAAGGATGCCCGTCAGGATAGAAGTGTGGCCTTTACCTCCAATTAAGGAGAACAGGCCTCTATCATCATAGGGTGCCACTGAGTTGGGGTTAACCCAAGTCTGCCCCGGAACACACTCGCTCAGACGTAACGGGGAAGGCGGGGAAGTAGGAAGGAAGGGAAAGGGCACACCGGGGGGGGGGGGAGGTGCACAGAACCCCACCGGAGAAGGGATGTGGGCACTCAAGTCCACTAGCAAGGATCCGAAGGAACTGAGGAGGGGGGATGGGAGTAAGGGCAGGGACATGCACAACACGCTGAGTCACCATTCACTCTCTCAGCACACTAGGTAGACAGGTTCAGGAAAATACAGACTCATGGAGCTATAGACACACTCCTCACTTGCTGCCACACTCGCTTCAAATGCTTGTTCAGGCTCAAGGTCAAGTAGGGGGCCGGTTTCCCAAATCACCAGCGCTGGCTTCCTGGTGGCGTTGGTTCTTATTCCCAAGCCCAGCCCCTGTGCGTGCGCGCAGCCGCTCTGAGCGCCGCAACAGGGGCGGGGGAAGCCCTACGCTCAGTCCAGGGCACGGGGGCGTGTCTACAGGTGGTTACTCTGTTGCGGGGCTTGGGATCATCAGCGGGGGCGGAGCCTGCACCAGTGATCCCTGTAGTTGTTCCTGTTGGGCGGGGCTCTCCGCGGGGTGCCGCCGCGGCATCCCTCGGGATGGGGGAATCCCCTGCCGCCTCCTCCCACTGACAACCTGGAAGTAACGGCACACTGGTGGCAGGACCCAGAGGCAGCATTTGGCAGTGGCAGGAGGGGTCCTGAAGCAGGGTATAAGTG
>QEPC01011131.1:2185458-2198174 GCA_003113815.1 Sphenodon punctatus
AAAATGACATGCACACCCCAAGAGTAAACCCTATGCTATCTTCTACATCCAGCAGTCCCAGATGGAGAAAAAGGCTGCAGGAGAGAGAGTGCATCAGTTGCTGTGGAAGTATCCCTGATCCAACTTTGCCACAGTGGTAGACAGGTATTTTGAATGCTGATCTATTCCCTTACTGGGGGAGGGTAGAGAGAATGTGTCCCTTTTCCTTCGGGGGTGTTTGTGCACTGGTGGATAATGTGACTGAATGGGGAGAGATGAGGGAAGTGTCTTGCTCATTCCTCATCGGATTTGATCATTAGCATTTCATAATTGTCTAGTCAGGGTCCACTCAAACCCCCTGACACTATGGCGCAGACTAATGTTAAAAATGCAGGGGAGCCTGTATTACCTCAATTCAGAGCTGGTGCCTCCTAATCCCACAGGCTTGTTCCTCAGTGTAACATGCAGTCAAAAACAAGTATGCCAGCATGAGAGGAGGTAAAGCAATTTGAAATGCTACAGTCAACTATATTTGGGGTTAAGTCGATACAAGTGCATTTGCTTCACTGGTGATTTTATTGAATTGATTTTATCAATTACTCGAGTAGTAAACCTGGCCCATAACATTGGTGTATCATACTGTGGTCTCCTTTCAGGTGTCTCTTGTTAAGAGCTTCATCTGAAACACATGAAAATGAATGACATTCCATTTCCATTCTACCTCACCCACCCACCCTCTGCAATCTTTGCCCACTTCCAGGCCAGCTGCTTGGTTGTTAGTCTTTCGCCATTACTACAGCTCCAATGGGTTTGCTTAATTAATGCTTAAGTTTAGCAGCATGTCTTAGGAATGCTGACACCAGGACATTGACCTGTATTTTTAGGGATTCACAACGGTGTGCAAAAAAACCCTATTACTTGTCTTACTTCCCTACCTATATGTAACAATGCATGGAACAACAAACTTTTGTAGCATGAGTTAAAAACCATAACTACACACAGTATTCCAGAAGTCAATCCACCATATGCTGCCATTATCATAAACTCCATGTATTAAAGAAGTAATGTGCCATGTATTATGTAAAAAAAAAAATCTTCCTGTAAATCCTAAATTTATGGAGGTCAGTTGTATTCACTATAAGTTTAAACCATGTGAAACACTGCGTACACTGAAATAGAACCACCACCACCCAGACTTAAAGGTTTACAAATGTAACTTGTATTGTTTCAACATATAATGTAACAGTGTGGATGAGGGGAATGCTGTGGACATCTTGAGTTTATGAAGGTGTGGATAAAACACACACACACATGCAGTCACTCCCCCTGTCCCAGCCAGACACACAGACCTACCCCAACCAGACACACACACACACACACTAATGTGCTGCTGGCTTCAGTCCTTTCTTTCTGATGCTGATCTGGCTAGAGTCATCCATGCTTTCATCACCTCAAGGCTATTTTTCAGCATTCACATTAGCTGTAAATTCAGGTGGTGTGAAAGGGACATGGTGCAGGTGAGGAGGAGTCTGTAGCAACTAGGGGTGGGACTATCGGTATCGGATTAATCTGATAATACCGATAATTGCTGATATCGGATTAATCCGATAATACCGATAATTACCGATATCGGATTAATCCGATAATTGTCAGTATCGGTATATCGGTTCTTTAACAGTGCCAGTTTCTCTCGGATTTTTAACACTGATGCCATTTAACAATGTCCGCAATGTTAAAGAACTGAGAAATCCGTAATGTTAAAAAACCGATATACCGATACCGATAAACCAGTAACTGATAATTTGCTTCAAGTACCACCCCTATTAGCAACTGCCATTACTTGGCCAAAACCCGATGGTATTATCCAACACAAAACCTTCCGGTTTACAACAAATAGCTAAGGCGGGTCATTACTACTTAAACCAGGGCTGCACAAAGTACGGCCTGAGGGCCGCATGCGGCCTGCAAGGACCGTCCCTGCAGCCTGACTCCACCTGGCCACAAAGACCTTTCCTGCGGCCTGCCATGCCTCCTCCTGCTCTGTCAATCACCTTTCCTCCAACCCCCACACTGGCGGCGAAACGCTCCTTCCTCCAGGCAGCAAGTCTATTAAAGGCGCTTGTCAGATCCCTCCTTCCTCCTCCCTGGCTCCAACTTCCTGCTGCTGCTGTCTCCACCTGAGCCCCTTGCTGCCGCTTCTGCCACCTGGATCTCCAACCCCAGCTCCTCGCAGTCAGGGGGGGGATTATGCAAATTGGAAGCGGGGCCACATGCGGCCCAGGGTTAAGTCCAAACAAAATTTTCCGGCCCTTGGCATGAATCAAGTTGAGCACCCCTGACTTAAACCCCCAAAATGAAGGAAGTGAATATTTCCTAAGCCCAGCAACCAAAGGAAAAAAACTCCACATCTTCCAAACTCCTGCCAAACCTGCATTAATGATTATGCAGTGCAAAAGCCAAAATGGCTGAATCTTACAAAAACGTTTCTTGATTACAGGTAGCTGCGACATTAAAACAGTGGACAGCATATTCTTTGCCCATCTGCTGAGTTGCTTAACTTGCAGACAGACAACAAACAAAACCCATTGAGGGGGAAACATTTTTACTACGTAAAAAATAGCAAACAATTGCATTATCCCTCTGAAATTATTCCAGGAGATAAGATGACAAATCCATTAAGAAGACATAGATCCTACATGAACTACATAGCCCAGCATGTCACAACCACCTTGCACATGCCTACAGGGACATACGACCACCACACAGAACATAGGGAACATGGCTCTCCGCACATGCACCATGGGCAAAGTTCATCACTGGAATTACATGAGTATGCTGTGCTATGGGGGTGGAGAGAAGCCAACTCTACAATGAGTGGGTGGAAAAAAACCAGTAACTGAACGTGTATGTATCTCATGCAAAGTGGACAACAGCTTAGTGGGTACAACCCCCCTTCCCCCAAATAAAGCTAAGGTCATAAGGCTGAGGATAGGAAACAAAGCAAAACTTAACGCTGCATAGTCTTTAAGGCAGGTTTGGCAGGAGTTTGGGAGATGTGGGTTTGTTTTTGTTTTGTTTTTTTCTTTGGTTGCTGGGCTAAGTTGGTGGGTGATTGGGCATCCTAAGTTGGTGGGTGATTGGGTCTTTGCTGTGGCAGGCCTCTCAGTATGGACCTCCATCCCTACAGATATTCTTCTGTAGGGAGGGAGCACAAATACAATACACAAATATAGGATGTGGGGCTGGCTCCTAAGTTGGTGGGTGATTGGGCCTTTGCTGTGGTAGGCCTCTCAGTATGAAACTCCATCCCTACAGAAATTTTTCTGTAGGGAGAAAGCACAAATACAATGCACAAATATAGGATGGTGGCTGGCTCGGCAGCAATACAAGACAAAAGGATCTGGGAATTGTAGTTGATCACAACCTAAAACATGAGTCAGCAGTGTGATGCAGCTGCAAAAAAGGCTAATGCAATTTTAGGCTGCATTAACAGAAGCATAGTTTCCAAGTCACAAAAAACAACAGTTCAACTTTATTCTGTACTGGTCAGACCTCATGTGGAGTTCTGGGCATCACACTAAGAAGGAAATTGACAAACGGAACAGGTTCAGAGGAGGACAACCAAGATGGTCAGTGGTATGGAAACCAAGTCCTATGAGGAAAGGTTAAAGGAACTGGATATGTTTAGCCCAGAATTAAATCCCAAACAATTTCTATATCTATGTATGCAGATGATATTGATCTTTTGTCACAAACGCCTGTAGGGATGAGATGGTTGCTGAAAGATTTTGATTTACTGTGAGCAGGAACATTTGATTATAAATTATAGTAAGACCAAGATTATGGTCTTCAGTGATAATGGTAGACCATTCAAATATGTCGCTGTTTGTTTTCCTCAGTCTGGGTGTTGGGGCTTGCATATTCTTGAATCCAAAAAGGCTTGCTTGAAAACTGTTGAGGCTGTCCTATGTTTCACCCATCATTGGGGGGGTGGGGGTGGGGTTGGGGGTAACCTTGTAGAACCTGCCCTTAGGGTATGCGAAGGCAATTGCTCAAATTCTGTATGGTGCAGAGGTTTTGGGATTAAAGACTCTACAATCTTAGAAATCCCTCAGAATATTTTTCTTTGTAAATTGTTAGCCTTTCCTAAATATATACGGGAAACGATGGCAAGCGCTGAGGTGGGGGAACCTTCCACTGTATCTAGAGTCCACAAAAGGCTCATCAGTTTTTGGTTCAGAGTTTCCAATATGGACTCAAGTGTCTCCCTTGGCAGTGTCTTAAGGAACAATGTGAAACTTCTACTTCTATGAGAGTTTATTGGTTTGATTATATCTGTCTTCCACTAACTAACTGGGGCTTTTTGGTATTAGGTCAAAAACTGAACTTATTGAGACTGTGTCCCAGATTTATGCTAGAATAGAGGATATAGATAACCAATCTGATTTAATTGCCCTCTATAACTACAATGTGTCTCCATGGTATCCTTTTCTTAAAATTAACTTTGGTATGGAACAGTATATTAGGATACTAAGGTGTTATGTCTTAAGGAAATATTTTATTACGCTACGAATCCAAACTTTTCATTCTGTTATCTTAGAAGGGCGGCATAAAGGTTTGCAAGAGAGAGCTTAGGCTTTGCCCTTCTGGCTGTGGGAATTTGCCTCGTTATGTTAGAATGTCAGTTATACGAAGAGCTGTGGAAGGAATGGATTTCCCCTCTTTTTTCATCCAAGTCTTTTTAGAATACCATCCAGAAATTTGGATTTCATTTGAATAATCAAAATCCAGATTGTATCTGTAAGATAGCAATGTTTACTAAATGTGCCGCTCAGGACAGAGAGAGAATATGTTTTATTTGCAATGCCTGTGTTGTCTCTTGGTTTTATTTGGGTGTTTCTTGACATAACTATTTAAGTTATATCATATTAACTATTTAAAGTTATATTTAAGTTATATCATGATGACTTTTTGCTAAATGGTTAAGATAGATAGATAGATAGATAGATAGATAGATAGATAGATAGATAATGTACCCTTGTCAAGATTCTCTGGCTCATAAGTATTTAAAGGATTAGGCCCAACTGAAGTGGCCACAGGGTCAGGAAAGGAGACAGGTCAGGTGAGCCAGCAACAACTCAGAGGGTAATCTATGCGAGTAGTCAAAAGCCAGTGAGGGTTCAAATTGGAGGAAGCAATCCAAACAAGCCAGGCTGAACACAGGGCTGGGATAGAAGGTTAGAGCAGGAACTGGGACGCAAACTGGGCTGGATCAGGCAGAAACAGGAACTAGAGTGCAGGAATAACTCAAAACAGGAGCAGGTGATGCTGGGAGCAAAGCAGGGAAGTGATCTGGATAAAAGTAAGAGCAAAAGCGGATGTACGAGAGGCACGCAGGGCTAGTGCAAGGCAGGAAATGACACATTTTTCTATTCAGCTTCCAATGGCAACTACTGCCTTATATACAGGCAGTGGCCAATCCGGGGTTAATGGGCAGGGCCCCTGCAGACAGCAAAGAGGAACAGTCAGGCCAAAGCCACAGTGTTGCGGTGGAACCTCAAGGTAGAAGCTACTGCCTCAGAGCCACCAGGGCTACTGGTTCAAGTTTGAAATCCTCACTGTCCCGACATGGCAGGAGATCTCACACACCCACCAGGAACAGAGAAAGAACCAAACACAGGAGGTCTGGATAAGAGGGTTCTATTGTATTCATGACAAAAATTACAAATCTGGGGTGTTTAGCAGGCACTTATTTAAAATCCAGAGTAGAAAGTGCATTTATTGCTATTCGTCATTCTCTCTTAAATGAATCAGCCATCCAGCCAGAATGCAGAAGTATCATTGTGTGACATAAGTGACCAGATGACTCACAATGAACCATTAGCCAAAGTACGCAATTTATAAACTAGTGAAAGAGTGAAACTTGTTTGTAGAGGCCATTTGGCAAGTCCTTACGAACAGCATATAAATCCAGGGAAATGAGTGAAAGAGGACTATGTGGATGCGATGGGGTCCCCAACAGGGGAATCCCATTTTAGGGAATTAGCATCAGAGTCCCATCCCCACAAAAGTCCCCAAGTCTCCCCTTCCTGGGGTATACTAAGCAATAGTCTCTCAATTAATTGGTACCTCAGGGTGTATCACCCCAGATTAGGGTTTATGGCCTATCTATCCAGCCACCGCATCTCCCCTTACAGCTGACTCATTACACCAGGTGAGACTTCTCCCAACTATTTCTTGGTGGCCGCGCCGCACCTATGGAACTCCCTTCTGGTGGGGGCCCGGCTGGCCCCGGACCTCCCTTCTTTTTGGAGTTGTTTGTTGTTGTTTTTTTTGTTTCCTCCTTGCTTTTGTGTTTTAATTGTTTTTATTGTTGTAAGCGACCCCGAGCTGCCTGTGGCAGGAGGGGCGGGGGAATAAGTTTTAAAAATAAATAAATAAATAGTGGGTCCTCAAACATAGATAGCAGAACAATATAACAAAGTTCTCCCACTGGGAAAAGTCCAGGGTCTCTCCCCATGAGTCTACCTCTTCAGCTCGAGCCCCTAAATGCCACACTCCCAACTTGGAGTCTCACGCTGTCTGCGAGGCAAGGTCCTGAAGCAGTCCAACTCTCTTGGGTACATCACGCAGGTCCTTCCTCATCAGAGTCCAAGTGCAGACTGAAGGTGCTCTGTGCTGCCTCTGTATTTCTAGCTGGTAGCCATGCCCATCCACTTCCTCTGGGCCCTCATTGGTCCAGAGACTCACATGCTCATTGTCTTCGGATTCCTGCTGTCAGCTATTCCCTTCAGCTAACAAGCTTTTCCCTCTTGAGTGGTGCTTTCAGGGATAGTTCCTTGTGACCAGAGGGAGCTGACTTAGCTTCAGGCAGCCACTCTGTCACATACTCCCACCACATGATGGATTCTATGCCAAAAACCCTACCTCCACCTTTGTAGCAAAAAAGGGGAGGGGGGAACCAGGCTCACCCACTACTCCGGTTCCCAGCCTGGGGACCCTATGAAGTCTGTACAGCAGACAGACCATGTTCTACAAACAAAACTACACATTTCCCCAGGCTTAAAGACTAGTGCCCTTAATTTAAGGCTGCTGACTTTTATTCCACCTGAATATTTAGCCACCTCATGATGGAGATGGGCTTTATCTCAGCTCTCTTGAGGTGAAGATTTCTCCTCCCAGAACTGCTCTATCGCCTACACCCTGTCGGTGCTAATATAGTAAGTGACCAGCTCCTTCACCTTCACTGTACTCTTTATCAGATGGGGACTGCTTAGCAGCAGAACCTTCTATTCTTTTCCAGGTCGGCTCCACTGCCTACACTCTACGTGGTTACAACTTTAGGTGGCTGTCTCCTTCACCATACCATCTTTAGTAGGAACTGCTTACTGGAGGAACCCCACTGGGCTTGGATTAGGCTTACTTGCCCATACAGTCTCTACTTGGTCCTACTGGGCTTTTCCAGGCCAGCTCAATCACCGTCATCCTGCCTGGTGATGGATATTTATTTAATGTCCTCCTTCTGGGGTGGGACACCGGCCCACCCATACCTTCCGGTCACTCCCCCCAGCTCCAGGACCCTAATAACCTTATTGAGTCATCCAAATAAACTAGTTTCCCATTGCTAATAGTCATCTCACAGGGGTTCTAGCTCATACCCTTGCTCTTTCAACTTTCCCCAGGTTTTTTGTCTTAATGTCTCCAACTTACCTGGGGTTATATCATCAGCTGATATGTACTCCCATGCCAGGTAGCTACATGTCCTTCCTTTCCTTTTTTCCTTATATCCCTTCTTTTTGTTCCCTAGGGACTTAGATTGTCTTTGGGATCCCTACATCTGATAATTTGGGGTAGCACAGCACTCCCAGGCGCTATCTCCTTGCCCAAACCCATGAAACCTTTCTCCTGAAATACTTTCCAAGATCCCTACTCTATTATGCGCCTCTCTAAGGGTTCTAATTTCTTCCAAAGCATCTCCTTGTTGGGTCCTTAATAAATCATGCTCTTTCTCAACTTTCTCTGCCTTTTCCTTCTACGGTTGTCTCTCCAGTTCTAATGGAGCAAAGGCTGTTTGTACCCCATAATCCATTACTCTAGCTTTCTCATCAGTCTAATCAGTTTGAGTTTCTAAGGATACTGTCCTTCTATAGTCCTCAGACTGATTTTCCATATCTTTAGTTTCTTTCTGGAGCTGAATTGCTTGACATCTTACAGATTTTTGCTCTATGAAAAAAGGAGTTGTTTGAGAGCTACTATGCTTATAGTCAAGTACTCCCCCAATCTGGACTTCAGAACTCTGTATCTCAGGTCTGTAGCACACTTGTACCCCACTATGTTCTACCTCAGGACAAATGCAGACTTGAGTTCCGGTTTCTTGCTGTTTAACCAAAATCTGCCCCATTACCTGTTTCAATAATGGGTAAGTCCTCTGTTAGAGTAGCTTTCTCTATATTCTTAACTTTGGGACTTCTTGATCTTACTGTCGTTATCTCTGTAAGAAGTGCTGCATTGCTTCTTAAAAGGTGTTCAAAAACTTGGAGTACTGCTAATATCCCTTTGCCCTTTAGAATGGACATCAGACCCTGATCCTTGCTTTCTTGTATAGTGGGTTCCTCCTTTTGTTGATAGGGAGCTGGTAAGTCCATCATGACTTCTGTCATGCAGGCTTGAGCTTTCAGAGGTTATGGTTTGTTATATCTACATTGCTAAAAGCTATCCAGCTCCTCTCTTAGCTTTTTAATAGGGCGGTGTTTCCGTAAATGCTCTGTCCTTCCATAGGCCCAGGTTTCCTTCCATTTAAACCCTCTATTCAGATAAATTTGCCTCTGTTTTTTCCACCTTTTAGATTTGGAGCAGACTAAGCTGTATTTTCCCATCTGTTGGGATTTCCTTGTCTATTATGGCGAATAAACCTTGCTCTTTCGCCTTATTCTTTTCAGGGTTCACCAACAGCTGGTGGTGTTCATTTTAGTCTGTAGGGCTATCCTTTTTCTTGCCTCTTTTCTGGAGTTGTAGGTTTGGACACTCGCTTCTTATATGCCCCAAAGTATGACAAGCCCAACACCTCCTTGGCTAAGGCCCTGTAAACTCATTTAATGTTCTCTTTTTAGGGCTGTCCTTCTCTTTCTGCCCTCAAAACCTAAAGGGACATGTCCTTTTTAAGTGTTCCAAATCCTGCAACTCCAACACTATCCTCTGGAGTGATAACCCAAATTTCATCTCTTTTAATCTTTGGCCATGTGACCCTTGTGGATAAGTTCTCCATAAGTGTCCCTTTTGACCACAATTATAGCACCTTTGGGCCAAGCGTTTCCCTTTGGGTCCACAATACCTGCCACTTAGTCCTAGCTGCTGGTCTCGCTGTTGCTGTTTTTTCTTTCTCCAACTACACTGACAGAGCTCAGACTCCCCCAACCCCATAGGCTCACGAGTTCTCTAAAGTGTGGGTATAATCCCTCATACACCATGTTGCTGTTTCTTATCCACATCCTTTTATCCCTGCAGATGTATACAGTCTCTCACCAACTTATTATTTTTCCTATGCTTCTATGTGGTCTTTGACCTTTTCAAATCTGTTTTACTTTTGGGGTGACCCTTAAAATATTATGGATTTACAATCTTTTCCTTGAGGAGTACTTCACTCTGTGTCTCTCTATCAACTTTGAGCATTTTTAGTTTTGGGGTACACTTTGCCTTTTTGGGGTACCCCCAACTTTTGGGGAACACTCCACTCTGAGCTTCCCGATTAATGTCTGAGCATTTCCACTTTTGGGGTGCCCTTTAATTTTGGGGGGTACACCCCCCTATTTGCTGCCTGACCCCTTACAATACTTTTATATTCTTGTGGTGTCCTTACAAAATTGGGGTACACCCTTCCTAATGGTCTGTGACCCACTTTACGATTCTCTGCAAGTTGGGGTACCTTTACAGTATCAGGGTTCCTGCCCGCATTCTCCACCACTTATGTGGCGATGACAGGAACCCCAACACAGGAACCACTTTTTAGGGAATTAGCATCAGAGTCCCACACCCAAACAATAGTCTCTCAATTAATCGATATCTGAGGGTCTATCACCCTAGATTAGGGTTTATGGCCCTTCCAGCCTCCGCCTCTCCCCTTACAGCTGGCCCATTCCACCAGGTGAGGCTTCTCCCAACTAGTGGGTCCTCAAAACTTAAACCTTAGTCCAATACTATAAAGTTCTCCCCTCTTGGATAAAACAACAGTCCGGGGTCTCTCCCCATGAGTCTATGTCTTCAGCTCGAGCTCTCTAAATGCCACACTCCCAACTTGGTCTCCCATGCCGTCTGTGAGGTAAGATCCTGAAACAGTCCAACTCTCTTGGGTAGGTCACGCTGGTCTTTCCTCATTGGAATCCAAGTACTGACTGAAGGTGCTCTGTGCTGCCTCTGTATTTCTAGCTGGTAGCCATGCCCATCCACTTCCTCTAAACCCTCATTGGTCCAGGGAGTCACATGCTCACTGTCTTTGGATTCAAGCTGTCAACTATTGCCCTCAGCTAACAAACTTTTCCCTCTTGAGTAGTGCTTTCAGGGCTAGTTCCTTGCATCCAGAGGGAGCTGACTTAGCTTCAGGCAGCCATTCTGTCACAGACTAATTAAATTGGCAACCGTTTTTCATCTTAGACGTTGTATTTCACTGTAAACTCAATAAAGCTCTTCTTTAGTAAGAACACAGCAGAGCACACTGCAGATTTTTTTTCTTCAAGAGTTTTCTTCAAGTGCTTTACTTTAATTCCATGGTCCCTGCACATTCTCAGCTGCTTTAAGTGCATTATCTCACTTGTGTTATGTCATCTCATGCCATGTTGCTGGTGAAAAGTAACAGGACATGACATAATGTGATGCCATCTTGTGCTGCTGAAAGTGATGCAGCATGTCAAAAGCATTCAAGTACCACACTTTAAAATGAACAAGGAAGCTATGTAAGCGGATGCTGCTAGGACCTTAAAAGGTTCACAAATTTATTTTCTATAAGTACCTTGAAGTCTGGTTCACTGATCATCTGGAGTGTTTATGCCCTCTGTTTCAACTAATATCGCCTTTATCGCTGTGAACAGAACTTCTGCATTTAAATTCTTGATTGTACATGTTAGGGAGTAACGATCAGCCACTCTGATGTCATTAGCTGAAGTGGTAATATATAATAATTATCTCAGTTTTTCATAGTCAGTGATGTTCATTTATTACTTATGTGAATGAACATTTTCACTGGTAGTAGCATCAGGGTGAGAAATTAACAAAGAAACGCATTAGAGGCATAACACACTCAAATATTATGATGCTGACTTCTGGTGGCAGCAGGGGGAGGCAGTAAGGGTGGGGTGGGGGCCTCCATCCGATGCCCAGTGGCAGGGGGAGCTTGGATGAATGGAGGGAAGTGCCATCAATGCCGACTCCTGGTGGCAGCAGGTTGGTTCGTTTGAGGCGAGTGGGGAGGGAAGGGGGGAGGTATGAGATAGGCCTGGGTGGACGGCCTATAGACTGGGGTCAGGCAAGGGCTGACGGAGGGAGGGAGTTGTCCATAGGGGTCGTTATGGGTCGGGGAAGGTATGGTCCAAGGGGGCGGGTGACCTGCACCCCCCACGGACCTAGGTGCTTAGTGAATGTGAGGGTCACCCCCCCGAGCGTGAGGGAGGGGCAGGGTCTAGGGTCCACCGGTGAGGAACTGATGCTGTTAAATGCGAGGTCCATAGTAAACAAAGCCCTGATAATTCATGATCTGATTATGGAGGCGGCAGCGGACCTCGCATGTATAACGGAGACCTAGTTGGATGATGATGCAGGACCAACGTTAGCTGCTCTCGTTCCGGCCGGGTATGCCATGCAGCATCAACCTCGCACAGGGGGCTGGGACGGTGGTGTGGCTATTATTTTCAGAGAGGAATGGCCGATTAGGAGATATCCTGTTCAGGAGATTCCAGGAATAGAGGCCCTCCATGTGGTGTTTGATTTGGCTGGGGGTAACCTGGGGGTGCTGCTGGTGTACCGGGCCCCTTCCTGCCCGGTTGCATCCCTTGCTGCTCTAGCAGAACTGGCCTCAGAGGTGGCGCTGGGCTCCCCTAGGACCTTGGTCCTGGGGGACTTCAATGCCCATGCCGATGCCGGCCTTGCAGGAGCGGAGCAGGAGTTCATGGTCACCATGGCAACCATGGACTTGCCCCAAATTGTCAACTGCCCGACCCATGTGGAGGGGCATACCCTTGACCTGGTCTTCTGTTCAGGCCTTGAGGCTGGTGATCCAGTAGTGGGGGATGTCAGGATGACACCATTGTCATGGATGGATCATTATCTCCTACAGGCCTGCCTCCCAGCACACCACCTCCAGAAGGGGATGGAACCAGTTAGGTTGGTCCGCCCTCGGAGGCTGATGGAACCGCAGAGGTTTCAGGAGGCCCTGGGGGAAGTTATCCCTGGACCCTGACGGCCACACTGCCGATGAGCTGGTCCAGTTCTGGAACACCTTGATGGAGGCGGCTATTGACAGGGTGGCTCTGAAATGTCCCCTGCCTCTACTTCATCACCACAGGGCCCCGTGGTTTACTACGGGGCTGCAGGGTATGAAGTAGGTAGGTAGGAGACTAGAGCGACGCTGACGTCGGACTCGCTCTGAATCTGACCGTCTTCTCCATAGGGCCCATTTGAGGTCCTATGTTGAGGCTGTGAGGACAGCAAAGAAGGAATTCTTTGCTGCCCTCATAGCGTCTGTGAAGTCA
>QEPC01011131.1:2214532-2230273 GCA_003113815.1 Sphenodon punctatus
CCCCCCCCCCCACCGCACAGGCTGGGACAGGGAAGTTCGTGCCCGGGTATGAATGCTAGCCCTGCCAGGCCCCTGCAATGAAATAGTGCCCCCTGCTGCACTATTTCATTGCAGGGTCCCTTTATGCAGAATGGATGGCGCTTCTAGCCACCCATTCCACATAAAGGGAGAACGCTTCCCTTTTGTCCCTCATGGCTTCCTTAGGAAGCCTTAGGAAGCCTTCAGGGGTGGTGGTGAGAGTCACTGGTTGTGTGCCCATATGCGCACACAACCGGTGAGAACGTTTAGTCATCCCAAAGAACCTTGTTTAGAGAGGCAGCAACCTTCAGAAGGTTCTTGCCTCCCTAGGTTCTTTGAGATGGCTCCGAACATTCATTGTGGTGCCGTGAGGCCGATTTTTTTTTTTTTTTTAAAAAGTCTGTGGTGTGGGGGAGTCCTGGGGCCAGGAGGGGCATTGCCCCTTTATCCTAGGGGGCCCACCGCCACTGAAATATTGTGTGTGTGGTTAGAAGGGAGGGTTCTGATTTGTACAAGGTGATTTTTTAAATCATGATCAATAACTTGGAAAGTCCCTGCAGTCTTATACATACAAACACATTCTCTGTGCTAATCTCTGCAAAATGATCAAAATGGCAGCATATTTGACTGTTAATTATTTTTGCTTATTTTATTTAAGATACTTAGGCCAAAATTCACCAACCCCTTACTCCAGGGTCTATCATCAAAGCCATGCATGGCTACTCTGGAGTAAGGGGTTGGTGGATCGTGGCTGTAGTGTTTTTAAGCAAATCATTGGGCTTAGGTGTAATCAGGAGACTCATTTTCCTATTACAAAGGAGGTTTACATTTGGGGACTTACTACATCCATTCATGCCATACCTTCCACCCCCATATTACTGCAGCTTACCAAATAGCTATGGGAGCCCCTGTTAATGCTCATTGTACATTTAAAAATAACTTCTGTTCTCAAAAGTAGAAGCTTGAAAGTGCTGTAACTTAGCAACAAGACAAAATGTTGACAGTGGCAAAAGAAACTACTAAGAACTGCCTGGTCCCTTGTTGCTACTATTTATTTGCAACAAGTACGTTATTTACTGATAAGTGAAACAAACATCTAATTACCAGGACATGTATGTTCCAAATTTACTCACCAGTTTTATTCTTGAGGGAGAGGCTCATAAACAAACAAGATACTAATAAAGCCCTGTATGTATAAGTGAAAATTGATGACAACAGTAATATTTTCTGTCCACTGATTTACTATTAATCAATCCATTAATTACAGAAGAAGTACAATGAATTAAACAAAAACCATTTTGTTATGGGAATAAAACTCCTTAATTGAAGTGAGAGTGCAGGTATAACAGAGTTTAAGGGCACATTCCAACGAACAAGTGAATGGGAGTAAATGTTTATGACTTGCTGTTCTTACTGGCAGCCAAGAGAATCAGAACTAATACTGCCCCCCACTCTGGCAAGCAGCCTAGACTGCCTTTTGACTTAGCCAGCAGCTCAGTTAGAAAATCAGATAACTCTGTGAAAACGTACTACAGCATCATTCTACAGCCCTGTCCACAAGAAACGCTAGTCCCTGGGTAAAAGAGAATGGCATACAAATCTAAATAAACAAACTCCTTAATGGTCACACAAACTGTTTGCAGTAAAGTTTGTGATTGCAACTCCAAACTTCTCTTTGGAATAATGTGTGGTTATTCCCGAGGTCCATGTTGTTGTTATTTATCATTTGTATAGTGCCGTCAGTGTTCAAAGGGCTTTACAATCTTTATCTAGCTCACCCTCAGAAACACACCTGTGGGTCATTATCCCCATTTTACAGATAGGGAACTGAGGTTAAGAGAAAGTGACTTGCACAAGGTTAGTGAGTTCATGGCTAAGATGGGATGTGAACCCTGGTCACTCATGTCCAAATCCAACAACTTATCCATCAGTCAGTCAGTCAGTCAGAGAATGTATTTGATAGCCATTTGGCTGTTACAAAATTAAAAACAATGACAGAAAATAACGACAAAGAACAAAGACAAAGACAAAGACAAGACATAATTACACCACAGGATAAAATTGAGCAATACAAATCAATCACTTTGTTGTAGACAGAGCAATAAATGGATATTCCACCCTTATCCTAGATGCATGCAGGACGAACATTGCAACCTTAAAAACTCTCTCTGGATTTTTACACCCTAAAAGGTGAGTTTGCCTGATAGTGGCAAAAAGAGCCACATCTTATTAGAAGAGAACAGTGGTAGAAGCCATTTATGTTAATCTGGAGTCATTTTCAAATCAATCACATTCATTATTTTTCAGCTGCTTATTAATCGGGGTACTTTCTACCCCAGAAATGGTTATTAGTCAGTCAGTTTCTCAAGGATAGCAGGGTTAAATATGACAAAACCAAAAGTCTGGTATTAGGTAGCAATCAAAGGAATGTGTTCTGGACAATAGGGGGTAGTAAAATTGAGCAGGTGTCCTCTTTCAGCTACTTAGGTATCCTTTTTTCAGCATTTGGCCTGTGGAATAAGCATATATCGTACGTTAATAACAGGATTAAATGGTTCACTTCTAGCGTCATTAGATTTGCCAGATTGTATGGGGGGAACCTCATATTTCCAGCAATTAAAGTGTTCAGGCTGCTGGGTCTCCCACAGGCAGTCCCCAGCAGTCTTTTGAGAGCTGATTTGGGGCTGCCATCTCTTCTGGGTGAGATGCTTTGGGCAAGACTAAGATTTTGGAAGCGGATTTATACATCAGATGACCCGCTCCTGGCTAGGCTAATTGCTGAAGAGACAAATTTGCTTTCGGCTACAAATTTCCCCTGGACAATTGGCATCCAAAAGGACATCCACTGTTTGGGCTTCAGTGAAGAGATGTTAATTTTTTTTCCTTTCTTTTCATTTAAAACTAAGATCAAACAGCGGATCATGACTATATCTAAACAACAAGGCCTGGCAGCAGTTAAGACATCAGTCTATTCCCCATATTTGAGATTTTTTAAAGAGGAAGTTGAATATGAGCCTTTTATGGATGTATTATCCACGTCCCTTAGATCAATCTTTGCAAAGCTACGGCTCATGCTAATGGAAACTAATGTGTTATATGGGAGGTATCAAAGATTCATCAGCACAATAGCTTAAAAATTCACAAAGAGCCCTCTGAAGCACTATTTTTGTTTGTGAAGCAAGAATCATATCATCAGCATACAGAAGGGTCAGAATTGGCTACGTTCCTAAACGGGGTGGGAAGAAAGAATCCTACTTTAATCTACCCACAAGGTCATTTATATAAAAAGTAAATAGAAAGGGAGCTAGTAAACAACCTTGTCTTACACAGTTTTGCACTGGACAATCTAGTGCATTTTCCATAAGTTAATTTAACACTAGCTCTGGTATTATGATATAGCTGTATCAGGAGCCACAATAAGTGGGAGTCTAAGATCCCATCATGTAATTTAGCCCAAAGGCGAGATCTATTTATAGAATAAAAAGCTCCTTTCAGATCAAGAAAAGCAACATAGAGTTCCTTATTCCTTCGTTTGGTGTATTTATAAACCAAGTAAACCAGAATAAAGCAATTCCTTATACCTGAGACCCCTTAGCTAAAGTTTGCCTGCTCAGGTAGAATAAGCCCTTCATTTTTGTCCCAATCTAATAGCTTATTTAATAAATGCCATGAAAAGATCTTTGAAGTCACATTTATAAGAGATATGGGATGATAGGATGAAGGGTTATGAGGGTTTCCCTTCTTAAAAATGGGGCTTATTATATTTAGACCCCAATCCTCTGGGAAATTTCCAGTTTTGTCCAGATATGTAAAAATATTTGGCTAAAACTGGGGACCACCATTCAATATCCATACAATAGGCACGGCAGGGATGAAGTCTGATCCTGGAGCTCTATTGACTCTTTGGGCTAAAATTAAAACTTTAACTTCAATCACTGAACCCAGGGATCAATTTCCACTTATCCACCTATCATTAGGTGAGAATACCTCCAGATTAATATCATTGGTTGTGTTTTACAGAGCAGCAAAATGACTTATCCAGACCTCTTCAGTAATTACCATAGGGGAACAGACTACCCGCTTCTTAAAGCCAAAGGCAACCAGAGACCAAAAAGTGGGGGTATCTTTGTCCATAGCAGTCTTTTCTAATTTCTGCCAAATTATCTGTCTGTATTCCATGTTTTTCTTTTTAAACAACTGAAAACAAGTTCTCCTTTCTGAACATAGTTCAGACAGAACCTCAGCTGTTTGACTCCTTCGATAGATTCTAACTTACCTAATTCAGAGCTCGTTTAGCAACCCAGCATTCCTTATCAAACCAGCTGTTTTTGGCAGATTCAACATGCTGGGCATTTTCCAGATGACTAACATCCACAGAAAGAAAACCTGCAAGTACTTTCCAGATTAATGCTAAAGAATGTAGTATTAAAGATCGTTCTACAGAGCACAAAACATTATCCCTCAAAACTAAGGAATCCTTAGAGTTTTAAAACCTCGCAACTTTAGCATGAATTCTTGGGTTCTATTTAAGGCTGCAACCATTAATTGATTAATTGAACCAATTAATCAATTAATCTGTCTAAAACAGATTAAAATTTGTCCCCCGATTAATTGGTTAGCTGCCAGGACATTCTGACAGTCCATAGTTCTGAGTCCATAGCTCAAGGGGATGCATTTCCAGTGGAAGGCAAGTCCACCCAACACATGCAAATTAGGCAAATCTACACAAATCCATGCAAATTTATGTAAATATATACAAATTTGAATCAATTAATTAATCGATTAATCAACAAAAAGGCTTAATAGATGAATCAACTAAAACTTCTAATTGGGTTTCAGCCCTAGTTCCATTTTGTGCCCTTGTATCACTGCCCCCGACGTAGACAAAGAACTACTCTGGGTCCCAAGGATAGAACTAGTCAGTGGGAAAAGCGAATTGTCAGTGCGATTTAAAACAGCAACTTCCAAAAAGAGATGGAAAAAAGAGGCCACAACAGCCATATAATTCAAAATACTGTTTCTGGAGGCTGAAATATAGGTAAAGAAGCCTTCAGCATCTTATCCACTAGATTGCACTGGTTCTTGTTGTGTGAATACTGGGTTTGGAATAAGTAGTCCTCTGGCCACTTCTATATACATCCCAGAGTCCCATTCAGCCCTAATGTTGTAAGAGAAAATTGTCATGCAAGCACAGCGAGGAGTTCTGGAATTAAGCTTTGCAATCTATACTCTCCCCATACTATTAAGCTGTGACATATGCTTGTGGGGCAGATATGGTACTTTGCCTGGGGTAAACTATATCTGCATGGGGATAAATAACTACAAACAGTGCATTTCTTATAAACGCAGACTAAGAGGATCTTTCCTGGAGGTATAATTTACAATCCATTCTTCTGTTCCTATGACTAGTTTTCATTGATAGCTACAAAATTTGATCATCTTCCTTAAGATGAACAGGTGGGCCTACGTTATAGGGACACAACAAGGCTGCATAATGAAAAGATTATATTGATAATCTCCCAGTTGCAGAACTTCAGCTTTCTGTGGAACTTCCTTCCCCCGTCTCACATCAAAAGATATGGCCTCCATAAATGTATTACATATTCATAACAAATGCTTTTGCAAGAGCAAATGCTGTAACAGAATTTTGTACCTTAATACCTATCAGCCTATGACCTCAAAACCATTCATGGCAGCAGATTCGGGCTGGAATTTAGGCTGGAGCGAATGCTGATGCAAATGTTAGTATCTGACAAATCCAAGATATTTATTTTATTTATTTATTTTGAAAATTTTATACCCTGCCTCCTGCACAGCAGCTCGGGGTGGCTTACAATCTAAAAATATATAAAATACAAATATAAAACTCTTACACAAAACACTTATGTGAGGAGACACAAAAACAAAACAAAAAAACCCTCCCTCTCTATCCCTCACCCTCCCACCCTACCCGTCTCCCTTTCCAAAAACCTGACAGAACAGTCAGGTCTTGCAAAGTAACCTAAAAAAGGAGCGGCTCAGAGACTGCAATGGCTCAGAGACTGCAGCTAGTGCAGAATGTGGCGGCTTGTCTCCTTATGGGGACGGGCCGCTGGAAGCATATTGCACCAGTGCTCCGTTCTCTGCACTGGATGCCTATAGTCTTCTGGGCCCGATTCAAGGCGTTGGTGTTGACCTTTAAAGTCTTACACGGCTTGGGCCCTAGTTACCTGCGGGACTGTCTCACTCCCTGGGGTCTAGATTGACCTCTTCAGTCGACCGGGCGCACCTTTCTTGAGGTCCCTCTGGTTTCCTGGGAGGGGGGTACTATGGATAGGGCATTCTCAGTGGCTGCACCAAGGCTGTAGAACCCCCTACCAGCAGAGACCTGCATGGCCCTGGACCTGGCTTTGTGATCTGCCTACACAGCAGCGGTGTGTAGGGAGTATGTGTCTTGCATAATTTGTATTTGTTGTTAGGAACAACACCATTTCTCCCCGAAAGACCATAGACACCCCATCCCCCCTTTGCAGCACCCCACAAGACACAGGTCAACAGGTGCAGGGGAACAGAAAGGGAGAAAAAAGGAGAAAGAAAGAAAACGCCCCATGCAAAATTGGTCTAGTCAGAAGGAATAAGAATGAAGCAAGGGAGGCTCCTGGGTAAACAATGGAGCAGCAAAAAACAGGTGGCCTCCCTCTTTTGAGATGATCGCTCCATGGCCGCCTGAAACTCTGGGCAAGAAATAGATTGATCATTAGGCTAATAACACGCCTGTCTGAAAATAGGCTTATTCCCCTATTTATAGAAACTTTCTTTAGCTCTCGTATTCATCTAACCATGCCCCCCAATGAAATCCTCCAAAGCTTTGTTCCCTTTGGTTCATCCTGCCATGCCCCCCATTGAAATCCTCCAAGGCTTTGTTTCCCCACAACACATCATGTAAAGATTTCTTTGTCAGCCCTAGCCCACTTTTTGTGCACCTTTGAGACCCCTCTCCCCACCTTGCACAACCCTGTAACTGCCCTGGCCCCCATGAGCAAATTGGGTTATTTTTGAACGCAAACACAAGCAGGTTACTCTGTGCGTGCTTGCCTCAAGGATCACTCCCAGACCATTACCCCCTTTTGGTCTGTCAGAGCTTCTTTCCCCCCACCTCATCTCCGAATGCCACTGGATCTACAGGGTTGCCTGTCCCTTTTCAACAGGATTGGATATGTAATATTGCTTATTTCCCCTCTCACACAAAGCCCACTTACATCAGAGTAACCAAACTGGAGGGTTTTGCTTACAATTTACTGTGTATGTATGTCAACTGTATTTGGTGGGAGGGTATAGAAACTTATTTGAATCAATAGAAACTTATTTGTTTCATCTGAATTGACCCATGGGTGAACTGTTTATGTATCATACCTAATCCTTTGTCAATAAATCTCCCTTATTTGCATCGGAGTATCCCCATTTTGTGTTGGGGTGTGAGAGGGAAATTCCAGGCAGCTGGCAGTGCATCACGTCCTCATACTGATCCCCATGGACACGTGCAGACCCTTTGAATAAATTCAGCTAATTCCCCGTAAATGTACAGGTCGTTTGGATATTGGGGTACCAGCCCCCAATATTCACTCGTGGAGTACGTCTGTGTCCTAACAATTGGTGGAGAATACGGGCAGTCACTTGGTAACCCACTCCGGACACGCATGGGAACCCACGGAGGTGTAGTGTGCAACTGCAGCTGGCCGGAATTGTTCAAGATTTAAATTGTTAATTTGTTACCTGAAGACTATAGAGTTAGATCAGGGAACTGGGAATTGTCTTGGAACCATAGAATTGGTCTCGAGATTTTGGAGAATAGATCTTGGGGACTACAGAGTTAGCCCCGAGGTTTGAGAGGGTTGTCTTGGAGCCATAGAATTGGTTCTGAGATCTGTGCCCACATTTGCGAATATGAGCTATCTTGGGACTGCGCTGGCAGTCATGGGATCTTATGAAATAGAGAAAAGATTTGGGAAGTTCGTCTTGGGACTATAGTGGTAGTCCAGGGACATTTGAGAATAGGTTTGAGTTGTCTTGGAACTACATTTGGTAGTTCTGGGATATTTAGAGAATAGTTGGATTTATCAGAGCAGGGATAACATCTAGCAATGGCAACCTCAATGAGTGTAGCCATAGATGGTTTGCTCTGCAGGGAGAGTGAGGTGTCAAAACTAGAAAGATGGATAGCAAAAAAAGGAAAATGCCTGTGGCAGCCAGGGTGTTTTAGAATCAAGGGCCCAGTCACTTCTGCAAGAGAGGCTTATGCAGAGTACTGTCACAAGTTTAAGCCAAAAGGAAGTAGAAAGGAAGCTTGTGCCACTTGGGCACTATGGTATGCCTGTTGTGATATGAAGGAGATGATGAAGGAAGCAGAAGGTTCTGCTGATAAGATCAGACAGCAGTGGGAAGGGGAGTGTGCCAGGACAAAAGGATTAGAAGAGAAATGCGTAGAAAAGGACAAGAAGGGATGTGAATTTATAGCAGAAAATGGAGATTGAAAAAATCCCTTACGAAAGCCCAAGAGGAGAGTGACATTGCAATAGCTCAGGCCAAACAAGCAGAACAGGAACTAGCAGAAACCAAAGCTCAGTTAGAAGAAGCCAGGTCAGCAGCCTGCTTCTTAGTCACCCAGAATCAAGTTGCTAAGAACGTGGTTAGCCATAAACTTTCCCCCCCTCCGGAGCAGCCCAGATACCCCTAGATGCCATCCTGGAGGCTCCTTTTAACCCACCATGGCAAGACCCAGTACCTCTTGCCCCTATTGTGAACCGTGAGATAGATTGCCAAGGGGGAAGGGGTGGACAGGATTACGAGGAGATTAGGGAGATGATTCAATGGTCCCCAACCGAGGCAAAAGCTATAGCAAAACAGCTAGGTCCCCTAGGATGCAACACAGTAATAGCATGGATGGCCAGAGTGTGGCAAATGTACCAAACTGCAGATGCGGTGGATTTAACACAGCTGGCTCAGGCAAGTGCCTCCCTCATTGAGGCTCAAACATTAGAAGCTGAGCTTAGTATGGCTGATCTTCATGGCGCTAATTGCAGCGAATGGATGAGGGCAGTGTTGAGAGTTATGATTCCAGGGCAGAGTCCCCAGAGGTTGTTCCTATTAGAATCCCAGGCTTTGGGCGAGCAACCCGAGGCTTACGTAACCAGGAAGAAACTCCTGGGGGCTACAGCTGGAGTAGTAGTGCCAGTTCAGAGGAATGGGCATCAGGTCATGCAATACGATAACAGGGAATTTATCGAGGCAGTTTATCCAGGACTGACTTCACAGACTAGATTGGCATTGGGAAGAACAGATATAAATCAGACCACACTGGAGGAATTGTCAGCAGGTATCCAACAGGTAGCCGATATTATGAGGGACATGGGAGGGCATAAGCAGGCCACTAGGAAACCCCAGCTAGAGCCAGTCCAAGTAGTTACCTTTGTTAATAATGGCCCCCACTCATCCGCTCCCCCAGGACAGGTCCCAAGCCTCCTGGCTAGACCCAACCCCCAGAGCAATCAGTGGAATGGACCCGCTAATCAGTGTGCTTTGCGCCATGGGCCCCTGCTAGCCGAGAGGTAGTAGTCTCCCTCTGCTCCTGCTTATGGAATGAATTAAGAGCTGCAGGGTAGATATGAGACAGTATCACCTGAAGCCCACCCATGTTCTTACTGCAGTCCTAGCTGAGCTCCAGAGATTAGAGGTGCAAAGTCCCCAAAGTGGACCAGTGGCCGCAGTCAGGTCCCCAGATTTGAACCCCACTTCCCAGACACTGGAACAAGAGCAGATGCTCCGAGAAGTGTATAGTATCTGCTAGGGAGGCCCAATTCCCTCAAGTCCCCCTCAGATTGTTGCTTGATTACACCCAGACAGACAAGAGAGACCTAATGCCAGGGCTAATATTGGGAATCCAGGAACAGAAGCCCAACTTTTAGTAGACACAGGCGCCTCTGTAAATATTCTAAATCGAGCTTGGGTAAACACGGGGGAACCTGCTAACAAACACATAACACTTAGTGGGTATGGGGGAGAGGTTCAGGCAGCTCCAGTGTGGAAAGGCATCCCCTTTAAATTAGGAAAACTATCTGGGACAATGGAAGACTGCGGCCACCGGAGTAAGGAAAAAGGTATCATTGGGACCTCCTTTCTGCGAGATTTTAAGCTCACAATAGATTTGGCTAATGGGATATTGTGGCAGCTCCCGGAAGGTCCCCCCGAAGTTTCAGCCATTCACCGCTGCGCAGCCCTTAAGGCTCCTCTCCCCATTCTTCCTTTGAACAATGATCCATGGACTCAGGAATTTCCCCGAGTGTGGATTAAGGACAAGGCAGAGTGTGGAAAGGTGGAAGATGTGGTGCTCATTGAAGGAGAGGATCCACCCCCACCCACCCCCCAAAGGCAATACAAATACCTCGCCAAGGCAGAAGGAGGAATACAGGTTACCATAGACAGCTTGTTGTCACAAGGAATCATAGTGCAAATGCAGTCTATTTGTAATGCACCCATCTGGCCAGTTCTCAAGGCGGACAGGGTGACTTACAGAATGGCTGTGGACTATCAAGCACTGAATTCAGTCACTTCTCCTTTTGCCCCTGTGGTAGCTAAGTACATTGAGATTATGGCAGCAGTATCTGCGGGATCCCGCTGGTATTCTGTCATAGACCTTGCAAATGCCTTTTTCACCATTCCTTTAGACCCCGCCTGTTGGTAAAAATTTGCCTTTACCTACAAAAATCAGTAATACACTTTTACTAGCACACCCCAAGGTTTTCATTCCTCCCACAGCATTTGCCACTCAGTAGTATCAAAGATGTGGGAATAATTGAGACCAGAGTCAAGGAATTCAGTTATTTCTTACGTGGATGACATTTTGATCCACTCTCCAGAGGAAGACATAACTAAAGAAATCACAAGGGAGGTATTGTCCATTGTCCAGCATACTGGGTTCCAGGTGAACAGGGAGAAGGTGCAATTAGTTCAGAAGCAAGTGAAATATTTGGGGATTAGTTTAGAAGAAGAGGGAAGGTCCCCAGATGCATAGAGGGTAGAAGTGATTTTGAAGATCCATGAACCCACTGATTTACACTCCCTTTGGGCAATTTTAGGCACAATTAATTTCTCCAGGGATTTTATAGAGTTCTTTGCCAAGAAGGCAAGACCCCTATACAAGCTCCTGAACAAAGGACAAGTGTGGGAGTGGGGCCCTGAACAACAGGAAGCCCTAGCTACCTTGAAACAGGAATTAGCGCAAGCTTCTGCGTTAGCGTACCCAGATCCTAAGCTACCTTTCCATATCCAATTAGCAGCATCTGAAACATGCATAGAGGCGACCTTATCCCAAAACCAGATGGGGGGGCAGCAGGTAATAGCCTACGCTTCCAGGCTCCTTAGTGAGGTAGAGCAACAGTTCATCCCCTGTGAGAAGGCATGCTTTGCCCTAGTTTGGAGCCGGAAGCAGTAGGAATTTATCATAGGAGGATCCAGGGTTATAGTACAGACCCCCCATTCCCCTCTGAAGTACATTATATCAGGCAAGATTCAGGATGGCCAGGTTAGCAACCCCTGGATAGCACAATGGACTTTGGCCCTGATAAACAGAGGGGTGGGGTTCCATAAGGAGCAGAAAGACACCCCCGCTCCTTATGGCTTGATAGTGGAAGGGGAAGAGCACGTGCGCCCAATCTCCAACTTGAAACAGACAGATTAGCCAGACCAATGGGGAAAGAGTCAGGAAGAGGCAGTCAGGCAAGGATTTACTGTATGGTACATGGATGGGTCCTCCTTTTATGAACGGGGGGAGCCCAAAACTGGATGGGCAGCTGTCCGAGTATTAGATGGGCAAGTATTATAGGGATCAGTGCGCCCCCACTCTTCCCAAGCCGCCGAGGTGCAGGCAGTATTAGCAGTCTTAGACTTTGAACCCCTGGTTGTCTCCCTGGCCATTTACACTGATACTGATTGGACTGCTTGCGCCGTGGGAGTCTGGCTCCCAATTTGGCTAAAAAGAAACAAGACTGCCTCAGATGGGAGACCAGTAGCTCATGCAGACAAATGGGGAAAAATTGCAGAACTAATCCAAGTTAGAACTGGCGTGATGTGGGTAGCACATGTAGCCGGGCATTCTAAAAAGCAGACAGATGCAGCTTTTTGGAACAGACAAGCAGATGGGTTAGCAAAAGAAGCATCAGCCAAAAATCAGCCTGAGGACGCTACCAAGGATCGTTCCCCCGGAGGACCCTCTAGCCCCCGTCACTACTAGAGCTCGCTCCCCAGGAGCAGGGGCTACCGTACAGGGCCTGTCTCTTATACACATCTAGATGTGTATAAGAGACAGGCATTACAGCAAGGAGACAGGGAAATAGAGGACTTGTCAGCAAAGGGAAAAGACCCCATTGGAATCAGAGACCAAGACGTTTGGTGGGCTGTTGATCCCTGGGGAGCGGGGGGGAGGAATAGACATTGGATAATCCTCAGTAAGCTACGGGGGACTTGATACAGTTCATTCATGAGCAAGGGCACAAAGGTAAGCAAGACACTTTGGCTCGGGTTAGAGACACTGGGTGGTGGCCTATGTGAAGGCCAATGTGGATCAGTGGTGTAATAATTGTCTGGCATATGCAATGGCATGCGGATCACCAGACAGTTAAAGCCCCGATTCAACACCAGCGCATTGAGGGCCCTTGGGCCAACGTACAAATAGATTACATAGGATCCCTCCCCACCACCATGAGAGGAAACAAATATTGTTTAGTCTTGGTGGATGCTTTCAGCAAATGGGTGGAAGCATTGTCTTGCAAAACTAATACTGCTGCAGTGACTGCTAAGATGCTTTTTAACATGGTCCTTTCTAGATGGGGGATGCCCCGGACTACAGATTCGGACATGGGGTCCCACTTTGTAGGAGAAATTAAGCAGAGATTTCACATAGTAGGGCACCCGGCCTCCTGCGGGCTAGTAGAGCGAACCAACAAGACTTTAAAGAAGGCTCTGAGAAAGCAAGTCAGTTCAACAGGCAAAGATTGGGATGAAAGGCTTCCAGTCATCTTGATGGCCTTGAGGGTCAAAGGCTGTTCATGGCTATACTCCTTTTGAGGTGATGACAGGGAGCAAAATGTGAATGCCTGAGTCCTGGTGGCTGGGAACTGGACTACCCAGGTCCTGGGAGAATAAAACAGTCTCAGATGAGTGGATCAGGACCTTGGTAGAAGAAATAGCCAAAATGCATAGACAAACCAGTATCAGTCTGGGGGTAGCCCAGTCTGAGGTTGATAAGTGGTTGGGCTGGGTAAAGAAGCTCATTGTTTGAAAGATTGGGCAGCTGGTTATGTATCGGAAGTTTTCAGTAAAAGAACATTCTTTGACGCAGAAGTGGGAGGGCCCAGGGTGAATTGTGAACAGAGTTAGCCCCGCTGTGTATCAAGTAGAAATTCCGGAGGGAAAGAGAGGACAGCCTTGGAGAAAATACTTTCTGTAGCAGAAGACTCAGGAAGGTGAATCGCTGGACCTTGCCAACCCGCTGGTTCACTCTTAGTAATAGACATCTCTGTAGCAGGGGTTCCTAAGGAGTCCTCCCCTCTCTGCAGCAGCATGAATAGGAGAGTAGGAGCAAGAGGGCGCAGGAGGCAAGCATTCCATCCTATGGCGCAACCCCAAAATGGCTTTTCTGTTAGTCCAGCCCTGAGGTTGGCAGAATGGGTTGGGACCCTCATTGTCCAGCACACCTTTCAATTTAGATTTTGTTATAACGAGTCGGGGGGTCCACATCAGTCTCTGGTGGGGGTGGACAGATGGCAAGCAAAGGGGGGAGTTATAGAAAAATTAGTAATTAAATTGTACAGGAATGGCTCCTCCAAATGGGAAGTGTACATGAGGGAAGATACCCATGTGATTCAGTTCAGGGCCGGTCGGGTTGGGATCCATGGGCATTCGGGGCACAGATACCCTGTGCTATATGGGAACAGCTCACCCACTACCCGTGTCCGGAGGGAGCTGTGGGAATTCAACCCATTAACAGGATAAGTAAGCGATGATTAAGGCACCTGCCCCAGTCACCGGGGGCCAGGAAGGCCAGTTTCCCATTTCAGCCACCCTCGCGCCGGAGCGAGCCTCCCCTCAACCTTGTGTCTTCTCAGGATGGAAGAAGCTCTGTTCCATCTTCTCAGGATGGAAACCAGGATGGAAGTAGCTCTGTTCGCATGGTAGATGATTGGACTTGTGAGCGCAGGAGATCCCCTGGAAGGTCCTATGATTCCAGTGACGGCGTGGAGCTGCATTCCTCAGACGGCAGAGCCAAAAGTGGAATTCCTGTGCCAGATACCAAACTTATACGCCTGCCGGAATCAGAACAGAACCTCTGGATTTCCATACCTCTTCCAAGTCAGCTCTGAAGCCGGATGCCCCAGGACAGCATGGCAAATTGCACCCACCACAGCTCCGGAGAAAGAAGCAAGTTTTGCTACTACACCTTTCCAGTGGACGTAAAGTCAAAGAGAAAAAGACTAGCTTCCGAGTATGGTGCTATCTGGAGCCACGAACCCCAGCGAGTTCAGAGACACCAACTCAGGGACCTGTGAATCACCGCCACCGCTTGGACTATTGGAACTTCCTCGCAGTGGTGGTAGGTACTGAAAGCCCCAGAGACCCGGGAGATGAACTTTTAGTTACCCTTACCTCTCCGGGTTGAAGCACGGCTTCCCAGACTATGGTTAATTGGGAACCACAGGGATGGGAAATAAAGGGTAATGAGTTGTACAAATCGGGTCCACCTGACTGGGTTATTCCCCTTGCAGGAACGCACTGTGATAAGTTTAAGCTGGTAATTAGGCTCAGTTACTATGGCCATGCTTCCTTTCATGGAAATAAGACATTGGCAGGGGTTTATAAATTGGAATTTGGAAATGGGACCGAAAACGCTGTAGAGATTCACCCCTTGATTGACCATGCAGAATCTCTTCAGAAATTAACTGCACCACTCAGGGGCGGTGTGCCCCCTAGGAATTCAGGGGCAATGCCCCTCCTGGCTCCAGCCCCTAGGACTCCCTCCCCGGGCCCCGGTGCTGCAGCGCTGCCGCTGCTTCTGTGTTGTTGGTTTTTTAAATCCTGTCACGCACACAACCAGAGTGAGAATGGAAGGAGCCACTTGAAGAAGAACCTTGTTTAGAAGGTTGCTACCACTAAAACAAGGTTCTTCGAGATGGCTCGGAACATTCTCACTGTGAACGCCGTGAGGTGAAACTCACACCACCCCACACCACCCCCAAGGCTTCCTTAGGACCTAAGGAAGCCTTCAGGGTCAAAACAGGTAAGTTCTACCCTTTATGCAGAATGGGTGGCTAGAAGCACTGTCCATTCCGCATAAAGGGATCGTGCAATGAAATAGTGCCGCAGGGGGCACTATTTCATTTCAGGGGGTAGGGCAGGGCTAAAGTCCATACCTGGGCACCAAACAGATGTGCCTGGGCCAGGACTTCCCTGTTCCCTCTGGCTGACTGGCTGCATGGGGGGGGGCAGGGAGCTGCACGCAAGCTAGCTCTTAGCCTCCCCCTACTCCCTCCCGCCCTGTCGAGTCAAACTTTGACTCGACTCTGGGAGGGGAGCCTATGCCTAAGCTGCAGCACACCATCAGGAGCAGGAGGATCCCGGCACTGCCTGGAGGTCAGAGGAGAGGAGCTGGCGGTGAGTAAAATGTGAGGCCCGGGGGGGGGGAGTGGGGGCACA
>QEPC01011131.1:2231197-2246635 GCA_003113815.1 Sphenodon punctatus
ATTACAGGATAAGTTGCCAAGCTAGCAGAGGGGCAGACAGCCATTAGCAGAATTTTGCCCACTTGGGAAATGATCCTTGAGAAGGATGAATTGCTCCTAGTTTCTGGAATACAGTCTCTCCAGAATAATGTTGTTTCATTGGCCTCAGCTTGTGTGCAAGCCCAAAGTTTTGTCCAACGTGTAACATTGGGGATGATTTAGCAGGCAAAAGAGGGACATATCCCCATTGAATTAGTGAACTTGATTCGAGCTAAAGTGACTAAGAGAGAGCTTGAGCTCCAGAATTGGTGGAAGTTAGTAAATATGAGTTATGACTTCACCCAAAACCAATTGAAATTATTTATTGTGACAGTTGCAGCTGCGGAAGCCCTGTGGGTGTACCCAGTTGTCCCGCTGGGATGGCAAATTGGCCATGATATGGTTTTGTATTCCTGGGAACCCAACCGATTTGCCTTTCCCTGGGAGGGTAGTTTTAATACTGTAGATATTGAGTGTTGAGAGTACAGAGAAAACTTAGGATATATTTGTTTGGGTAATAATTTAGAAATACATGGTTCTTGTTTTTCCCTTGGTTTTGGTAATGATTTTGTATGTACATTTAATATTAGAAATGAAAGTGAATCAGTGATAGTTTACACAGGCAAAGGAACTAAATGTGATTATGTGATTATTAATTATAAGAATATTCAGCTTATGATTCCCATTTAATAGATGTTTTTGTAGTGTTATTTAGTTAATCGAGTGTGACTTTAAATATGTAACTCTGGTCTGAACTGTCCAACACATGAGGCTTTCCCCCTCCCTCTACCAATCCATTTACCCAGTCTTCTTAGGAATGGGACTATCCCTCCTCAAGGCCTTGCTCTCTCACCCCTCTTTAAAACAAGAACTACAGAAAGTGCAAGCTTCTGGAGAAACCACCTCCCTTGTAATACAACATACTAATCAGGCCATTTCCAAAATTACAGCAGATATTAAGGCGACAGGCCAGCCTGCCCGATATGAGACATTGTTTGGCTGGAGCTCTCAGGCGACAGGTGTGTTCAATTTAATGCTCTACCCGATCGTGTTGATTGTTATCTTCCAGATTGGGCTCGTGTTTTGCATGTTAGGGTTGATATCCTGGATCAAGCGAAAGAGGGCAAGGCTCAGTGTTGAGAGAAGACACCGGAGACATTGAATATGTGGGGGCAGTGGCCATGAGATACCACGTCCCCAATGGGGGGAATTGCTAGGAATGACACCATTCCCCCCCCAAAGAGCATAAACCCCCTCCCACCTTGGCAGCACCCCAAGAGTCACAGGTCAACGGGTGCAGGGGAACAGAAAGGGAGAAAAAAGGAGAAAGAAAGAAAATGCCTCATGCAAAACTGGTCTGGTCAGAAGGAATAAGAATGAAACAAGGGAGGCGCCTGGGTAAACAATAGAGCAGCCAAAAACAGGTGGCCACCCTCTTTTGAGATGATCGCTCCACGGCCGCCTGAAACTCTGGGAAAGAAATAGATTGATCGTTAGGCTGATCACTCCACGCCCGTCTAAAAATAGCCTTATTCCCATTTATAGAAACTTTCTTTGGCTCTCGTATTCATCTTACCATGCCCCCCAGTGAAATCCTCCAAAGCTTTGTTCCCTCTGGTTCATCCTGCCATACCCCTCATTGAAATCCTCCAAGGCTTTGTTTCCCCCAACACATCATGTAAAGATTTCTTTGTCAGCCCTAGCCCACCTTTTGTGCACCTTTGAGACCCCTCTCCCCCGTCGGAAAACCCTATAACTGCCTTAGCCCCAATGACCAAATTGGGTTATTCTTGAACGCAAACACAAGCAGGTTACTCTGTGCATTCTTGCCTCAAGGATCACTCCCAGACCATTACCCCCCCTTTCGGTCTGTCTGAGCTTCTTCCCCCCACCCCCATCTCCGAACGCCGCTGGATCTACAGGGTTGCCTGTCCCTTTTCAACAGGATTGGATATGTAATATTGCTTATTTCCCCCTCTCACGCAATGCCCACTTACATCAGACTGGAGGGTTTTGCTTATAGTTTACTGTGTATGTATGTCAACTGTGTTTGGTGGGTGGGTATAGAAACTTATTTCTATCAATAGAAACTTTTTTGTATCATCTGAATTGACCCATGGGTGAACTGTTTATGTACCATACATAGTCCTTAATCTCCCTTATTTGCATCGGAGTATCCCCCTTTTGTGTTGGGGTCTGGGAGTGAAATCCCAGCCAGCTGGCAGTGCATCACATCCAGTGGACACATGTGGGCCCTTTGAATCAATTTGGCTAACTCCCCCTAAATTTAAGAGGTCAATTGGATATTGGGGTACGGGCCCCCAATATTCACTCGTGGAGTGGGTCCATGTCCTAACATTGTGGTATGGCCATAATTGGCTTTTAAAATTATTATTATTTGTACCAGGACAAGGTTGACCTTGATTTTATGTGTATGGTTTTTGTTTTTGGTCTCTTTCTCTGCAATTGCAATAGCATCTTGTTTTGCAATAAATTTTTACTACTACTAGTCAAGTCTTGAAGTGATAAAAGCATGGATGATAGCAGCCAGGTCAGAGTCTGAGACATATGGCTGAAGCCTCCGCACCACATGTCATTGGCAGAAAGCGCTACTCACCACAACCCCCACCTGAAAATCCACGTGGAGCTGGGAATTGAGGAGCACTCCCAGACTCCGAATCTGGGGAATCAATGGGGGCTAAATCCCATCAATGATGGGGGATGCCACACCCAATACCTTTCCCACTAACATCATCTCTGTCTTATCGGGATTCAGCTTCAGTCGGCTTGCCCTCATCCAGTCCCCCACAGTCGCCAGACACTGGGTATGCACCGAGTCTGCCAGGTCTGGGTCAGATGTAAAAGAGAGGTAAAGTTGGGTGTCATCAGCATATTGATGACACCAAGCATTAAACCATCTCACGACCTCGCCCAGCGGCTGCATATACACGTTGAACAGGAGAGGGGACAAGATGGAACCCTGCAGGACTCCACACGAGAGGTCCTGGGGTGATGAAAAATAATACCCGAGCACCACCCACTGAGTTCTTCCAATCAAGAAAGAGCAGAACCATTCAAGGATGATCCCGCCCACCCCAACATGGTTCCGTGGGTGAGTCACCAACATCTTGTGGTCAATGGTATCAAAGGCAGCCAATAGATCTAACAAAATCAACAGGATCAAACAACCCTGGTCCAATTCACAGTGAAGGTTGTAGACCAAAGCCACAAGTGCAGTCTCAGTGCCATAACCCAGGCGAAAGTCGGACTGCGAAGGATCCAGATACCCAACGTGGTCAAGATGCCCCTGTAGCTGCTGAACCACTACCCGTTCAATAAGGAAGGTTAGAGACATGCTGATATCTGGCGAGGGAGTCAACGTGAAGCAATGGTTTTTTGAGCAGAAGCCACTCCGCCGCCTCTTTGAGGCAGCTTGCCACTCTGCCCTCCCACAGGGAGGCACTGACCACACCCACCAGCAACTGCCCCAACGTCTCCCGGCTGGCCTTGGCCAGCCAGGATGGGCACGGGTCAAGTTCACAAGAGGTGACTCTATTGTGATGAATACAAGCAATTTTATCCACAAAGTAGTTGACAAATTCCAGTTCCAGGCGGGAAGCCAGACCAACAAGCCCCCTCACCACCTGGAAAAGCTCCGCTGGATGAGACAAAGCTCCATGTCCAGTGCACAAGAGCACTGCACAGCCAAGGCATAGGCACACAAACTGGCTCTATGTCACATTCGATTGGCTTCTGTATGAGAGCAACACCACCGTCACTCCAACCAGCACCCTTCACGCTTTAGCTGCTGCAGTCCCTTACTAAACCAAGGTGGCCTGCAGTACAGACGCGCAGGGAGCGGACGCTTAGGAGCCGTCCAGTCAATGGCCTCAACCAGCAAGGTATTTCAAACCATGATGAGGTTATCGAGCGGACGGCCATCAGAATCAGAGGGTAATTCCCCCAGAGCATTCCAGAACCTCTCTGGTTCCATTAGTCTCCGAGGGCAAACCAACTGAACCGGTTCCACACCTCTCCAGGGGCAGACATGCACCGGGAGACAGGCCCAGAGGAGGTAATGATCCGTCCATGACAAGGGCACTGCTGACACACACCTCCCCCACCAATGGATTCCCTGCCTCAAGGCTGGTGTAGAAAATCAGGTCCAGGGTATGCCCTCCATCGTGTGTCGGGCCGATGACCACTTGAGACGGGCCCATGGTTGCCATAAACTTATGCTCCGCCCTTTCAGGACTGGCATCAGTGTGGATATTGAAGTCCTCCAAGTCCAAGGTCTTTGGGGACCAAAACACCACCTCCAACACCAGCTCTGCTAGAATGTTCAGGCATGATGCCATACAGGCAGGTGCCTGGTATATTAGCAGCACCCCTAACCTGTCTCCTACCAAATCAATCACAAGATGGAGACCCTCCATACCTGACACAAACTGCACCGGATACCACCTAACAGACAATGAATCTCTAAAAACAATGGCTACATCCCCTCCCCCCCATCTCTCTGACCGTGGTTGATGCTGCACAGAGTACTCAGCCGGAACAAGGTCAGCCAATATAGGTCCTGACTCAGTGCCCAGCCAGGTCTCCGTGATACACACAAGGTCACATCTAACAGGAGATCAGGGGCCCCCATGGCCACCACAGGGCAAACGAAGTACATGGGGAGGGGCTCTGGCACAGCATGCTGGCAATCTACACTGTCAAGCAGGGATGCACAGGACACAGCCTTCACAAAGCTGAAGTTGCCTGGCTCCCGCATCTGGCCTTTCCCTGGTGGAAGAGATGTAGCCACTAAGGCCTGGGTGGCCCTCCTTAGGGGTCCCCTGTATCCATCCGACTTCCCCTGAACTCCTGTGGTCACGGCAAGCACACAGCCCTTCTGCTATCTCATTATCCTCCTGGAACCTCTGCCGGGCACTGCAGGGAGAGCAGGAAAAGAGAGCAGGAGAGACCTGCTGCAACTGGAATCCACCTCTCCGAGGCTGCTAGGTTAGCAGGGCACCACACTGCCCAGGAACCATCTTGGTTGCTGCCTCAGCAAAAACCTCCCTTGTCCTGCAAGCTATCTCCAATCTCTTTGCCTGCCAGCGGTTACCTCTCCCTCCACCTATGACAGCCCCTTCCCTTCCACCGATATCCTGGCGGAAGGAACCTGGGAGAGACACAAGGGTGGGGGAGTGCATGGGGGGAGGGGCACGGGGGACAGTAATGGCCAGCAGCATCAGGCCTTTCCAGGGCTGGCTCTGTCCTACTGCATCCCTAGCCACCTGTTCTGGGTATGTGTGCCAGCTTCCAGGGGCCTGTGGACACGTGGGCAGGTCCCTGGAAGCAAAGTGTAAGTTTGGTCCGGCAACTTCCAATTCACTTCCAAGGGCCTGTGTAAAATGGCATGGCTACTGCCACAACAGACCCAGGCCAGTCCCTTGAAGGTCAGATGCCAGTGACCACTGCTGCCTCCCCCCTGCCCAAAGGCCAGCCTCTCGCTCGCAGTCACTCTGCCCCTGTGGTGCCCCCTACACCTGTGGTGCTACCCCACCATAGGCTCAACTCTGCTGATTTTTTAACTGCCAGTTAATCCACCACTTGAAAAATTAGCTTTTCACAGGGACCTGTGTTCACTGTGTTTTTCCCATTGCCACCCATGAAATGGTCCCCAATTTCATTTCATTTCATTTCATTTCATTTCTAGGTCACAAACTGGCATGAGAGTTGAGAGGTTCACCAAGGATTACTCGGAAATAATCCTCTCCTCCAGGCTGCACTCTTTAAACTATTGCTATGGTTCTTAGACACCAGTAGCACCCATGGGTTTCACACCCTCCCTTCTCCCCAGTCTGTGAAGAGTGGATTACTTGCCTTACCTTTGTTCCAAGCCTTTGTTTCCTCTTGCTACGGGGCCACTGGACCCGGAGTGTGCATATCCTCTCCACAATCAGCCACTACCCCAGCAACATTTCACTGGTCTTCTTGTCTGAAGACTTCTGCTGCAAAAGGGGTCAGGAGGAAGAGGTGGTAGGATCTGCCTGGCATTAGGCCCCACAATTTACCTGTGAACTATTGCAGATATTCTTCTTATATATTATTATTATTATAATTATTCATAAAAATATAAATAAATTAGATATTATTCTTATATATGTCAAACAGTCAAGACACACAGGGAAGGATAAATGACTTGCCTCAGGCCATGCAGCAATTTAAGGGCAGAGATGAGTAAAGATAAAGAATCCAAGAGTCCTGGACCAGGGTCCCAAACATCCTACGTTACCTCACAGAGTCCTCATCCAAACAGTGCATAGGCTAGTCTTTGCTCAGCATCATCCGTCATTCTAGAACTGCAACAGACTTCAAAAACAGTCTCTCGGCTCATCCAGCTGTGGTAGAAGCCATCCAATGGTATGATTTATTTAAGGAAAACTAGGTGTCATCTTTTATGGAGGGATGTTACGATACTTGGGTGAGATCTAGTTTTAACACTACTGGGAGGAGGCACACAAAATCATCTAACTCTTTTGTTAAGGACCTGAAAAGCAACGAAGGGGAGGGACATGGCTGAAGCAAGAGAAATTAAGATGGTCAATTAAAACTAGCAATTTCTTCTGTATAATAATATTTTTATACATTGCAAGACTGACTGTGAAACTCATTGCCATTTTGATGTGAAATCCAGTAGCATAACTAGGCACAAAAGAGGATTAGACAAATTCACAGACAACTCGTTCATCAATGGCCATTAACCAAAATAGAAGTCAGGGGTCACAACCTTATGCTTTGGGTATCCTTAAACCTCTCACTTCCCAAAGCTGGAAGTGATCAACAGGGATGGATCACTCCATACATGCCCTGTTTTTGTATTCTTCCCCTGAAACATCTACCACGTCCACTAGTCACTGTCAGAGCAAGATTCTGGGCTAGATGAACTGCTGGTCTGACCTAGTACTAAATGAATAATTACACAGAAACACACTGCAAAAATGCTCCATTGTTTTTTTTTCCTGTACAGAAAGCTACAATGTCATGCAGTCACTTGCACATTGCCTTGAAATGTACTTCCTGTATTGGGAAGGCATTTTAAAGATCTAGACTATGAGATATAAATGGAATTTCTCCAGAGTTAAGTTATGCTACCTGTGGGCTCAATGTTCTTCTAGTTTGCCTGGGGAAGACAAATGTTTCATCCTTATCTGTGGATTTCTTTGCTAATTAAAATGCATGAACTACTTTAAGCTCTATTTACCCAAGAGGGCTTCAACAGTGCTCTTTTACTGTTACGGAGAGAGGGGGGCAATCTGGTAGAAGGTTTTAAAGATGTCACACCCAGAAGCAGTTCATTAATATTCTTTAAAAGTAATATCAACAAAGGAGGATATGAACATTGCAGGTCTATTTGTGCAAAATGATTGTCAACCTGAACACAGGGCAAGGAGTGAGAACATCAACAGTGAGAGAGAAAGAGAGAGAAAATCAGTTATGCTCAAATATTGTCAATTGCTTTAAATATCTAATGAATTTAATGTCTGACTTTTCATTGTTGCCTGGGCATTTCCTATATAGTGCAAAAGGAGCAATGCAAGTAGTAAGGCAAAGTTATCTTGGGCAAACCTGGAAAGATTTTGAGCACAACTACTGAAAATATTATTACAGATTCAATTAATTAAAAAAAACCCAGCAGTTACAATGGCAGACCGTGCTAAAAAGGCAGATCTGCATTTTAAGTCTGATGGGTGAAATTATATTTCTAAAGTCAGAAGCTGTATGGAAATTAATGCTGAGCACTCTCAAAACACAGTTTATAAGTTCATTGCATTAGCATTTTGCTTTAGAAACATTACAACAAATAAGTCCCTGTGAAATAATTCCAGTGGCATTTGCCACAAGTTACTTAGAAAGCCTTTTCTAAATAAATAAATAAATAAAATTAAATTAAATAATTCCACTAAGCCTCTTTTCTAGAGCAAGAAACAGACACAGAAAGATCAAGTGACTTCTGTAATGTGGAAGAGAAATTGGTGGAGAAAAGGAACCCAGAAGCCTTGAATATTGCTCCAATCACTTGAAAATACTCTCTATTTCAATTTCCATTAAATGCATTAATAAGCTTAACCATTGGTTATCGCCAGTACAAAAACAGTTAAACAATTATTCAATCTATAATATAAGACATAACATAAAAATAAACATTTAAATTACAAAATAAATTTGCCCATAGGTATATTTTAAAACAGGTAAGATGTTATAATATCAGATTTTCAGACTTTCTCAATACAACACAAAACAATCTGGGTTGGGCTAGAAGCCTAATATTTGAAATACAAAAAATCACTATAAGAAAATAAAAATAAAAAGGTAATATGAGGTAACAACAACCAATCAAAAAACATTTAACAGTAAACATTAACTTATCAACAGCTCTGTTAATTCAAAATCTATTGATATAAGATATAAGAGTTATAAGAGTTAGGTACCATGATCCTCTTCCATATATTCAAAGTTCAAAAATTTGTTTCTAATAATAAAAGCTTCCTCTAGGAACCCTGCTACTGACCGCATAAGCTGCGGATCAGTGTCTTCCAACATAATTCTCAATAAAGTAGGTCCAGTTCTCCCCAAATATTTAGATAGATATGAAACTAGATACTGGTTATCTTATCATACAGGTGGAATTCAAATAGAATATGCTCAACCGATTCAGTGATTAATTAATCAAATGGGCATAAACGGCGAGCGTAATCAATTTTAAGTATACGTCCCTCTAGTATTCTGGTGGGTAATGAGTTTAGCCGGGCACACAGGAATAAATACCTGAGTCTAAAAGTCATTCTCTGAGCCAAAAACGAGGCCATGCACCCTATATTCTCTATTTGAACACATGCTGCTATTTTTGCAGCTCTCACTGGACAGGAATTGTGGGTGAAAACAAACGTGACGGCTTCTGTTGCCACCAGGGACTTACCTGGACAGTGGTGGGAGCCGTCACTCCGGCTGGGGAGATGGGGCGGGAGCAGGGAGACACACGGATGCGCATCTGGCCAGCCCCGCCCCCATGCTGCACGGAGCGTCCCACCCATCCCTAGCTGATGGGCAGCCATGGCGGCGAATGGCTACCCAGAACCAAAAGGGACCCTGACTGGGGTAAGTAAAGCAGCTGTTCATACATAACAGAATGCTTTACACCCGCTTGGGCAGCCTTTTCCCAGGTGGTGTTGGCACTCAGTCTGGGCTGTAGCCTGGGAATGTTCCCAAGTCACAACCCGGGCTACACACCAACACTGCCTGGGAAACGGCCAAGACTAACATCTGGCAGTGCTTTCTGATGTGACGGCAACCCGCAATTCCACACAGGTCGAAGCATGGAAACGTGGGCTATCGTCACGTCTGAAGACACCCTCTGAAACTTAATGGTTTTGAGGAGCTAATGCTACAGGTTTAGATGCTGCAAAACAAATGAATGACTAGAGAGAAAAGAGGTTGATACCTTTGGTTGGACCACCTCTGTTAGAAGGCAAGTTCAAGCTTTTAAGCTATACGAGTTCTTCTTCAGGTAACAGGAAGGCAAGGATTAAAACAAACTAAACACAGAGGAATGAGATTTGAACAGTATAAGATGTCAAATAAGTAATTGTGAAATTTGTTCAAGTTAACAAGCTAGTTAGCACAAGACCTAGTCATGTGTCTAGGATTATAGCATGATATCTTTTCATGTAAAGAGGTCAATTAGCCCACAATGAGGTTATTATATTCAAGCTAGTTGTGAAGTATTAACAGACAGGGGTGTTTCATACGTTTAGATATCACCTGCTGGAAAGTGCATGTAACTCAGGGTCACTAAATCCCAACATCTATACTTTGAAAATTCTCCTGGTCCTCCCTAGGAAATACTTTGTCAAGGATGCGTCATTACCTTCTGAGGGCCCAGATCCCTGCCCTCTTTTGCCCCCATCAGGTGGTGGACCAGTTAGAATGGTCTGCCCCGCAGACTAATGGATTCGATAGGATTCCAGAACTCTCTGGGAGACATTGACGGCCTCTCTGTTGATGTCCTGGTTGATTTGTGGTATGCATTGCTGTGTTGACCTGGGCTACTGACATGGTAGCTTCCACACATCTGCCTTCTCTGCAATGGCAGCACAGGTCCCCTGGTATAATGAAGAACTGAGGCTGCCAAAGTGTGAGGGCAGACGGTTAAAGCGCACATGGCACTCGACTCGTGCCAAAGCCAACCGTTTTTGAAGGACTATGCCACGGCTGTGGTGGCAGCAAAGAAAGCTTTCGTTGCTGCTGCCATAGCGTCTGCAAAGTGCCGTCCAGCAGAGCTCTTCCAGATGGCGAATAGCTTATTAAATCCTGGCCATCTCCACCTGAAGTTAGAATCATTATCTTCCCATCGTGACAAGTCTGTCATCTACTTTGTTAGATCTGTTGGCTGCTTTTGATACTACTGACCATGAGATGTTGCTGACTCGCTTGCGGGGCTGAGCTGGGGTGGGATGGATTGTTCTTGAATGGTTCCGCTCGTTCCTGGCTAGGAGAACTCAGCGGGTGGTGCTCGGGGATTGTTCTTCATCTCCCCGGGACCTCTTGTGTGGAGTCCTGCAAGGTTCTATTCTGTCCTCTCTCCTGTTCAACATGTAAATACAGCCGTTGGGCGAGGTTGTGAGACGGTTTGGTGTACGATGTCATCAATATGCTCCCGACACCCAACTCTACCTCTCTTTTTCATCCAACCCAGACCCGCCAGTCTCGGTACTTACCTGGCAACTGTGGGGGACTGGATGGGGGCGAACTGACTGAAGCTGAATCCCGACAAGACAGAGGTGATGTTAGTGGGTAAGGTGGTGGGTGTGGTGTCCCCCTGTCACTGATGGGGTTTGTCCCCCACTGGTCCCTCAGGTTCGTAGTCTGGGGGTTCTCTTCAATTCCCAGCTCTGCCTGAATGTCCAGGTGGAGGCTGTGGCAAGGAGCACATTTCTCCAGCTACTTCTGGTGCAGTGGCTTCGGCTGTACATCTCAGAACTTCGACTTGGCCACTATCATCCATGCTATCACCTCAAGACTGGACTATTGTAATGCGCTCTATGTGGGGCTACCCATGGTGATGATTCAGAGACTGCAGCTTGTGCAGAATGCAGCAGCCCGTCTACTCACCAGGACAGGGATGGGTCACCGTGAGCACATTACACCAGTGCTCCACGCTCTGCACTGGCTGCCTATAGTCTTCTGGGCCCGATTGGTTCTTACCTATAAAACCATATAGAGCCTAGGCCCTACCTACCTGCAGGACTTCTTCACTCCCCGGGCCCTGGATTGGCCCCTGCAGTCCACCGGGAGTGCCTTTCTTGAAGTCCCCTGGGTATCCCGGGGGGCGACTATGGAGAGGGCGTTCTCAGTGGCCGCACTCAGGCTGTGGAACTCCCTTACGGCAGAGGCCCGGATGGCCCCGGACCTCTCCTCCTTTCAATAACAAGTGAAGATCTGGCTGTTCCACCAGGTTTTTGGTGAGAGAAATGGGTGAAGGGTGGTGGTTGGGGGGTTATATTTTGTTTCAGTGACGTCCCCCATGTGTATGAATTGTTTTTATTGTATTTATTATTGTATTTTATATTGTATTTTCATATTCAATTTTATGATCTATTAGCTGCCTCAAGCTGCTTTAGCAGGAGGGGCAGGGTATAAATTATGTAAAAAAAATAAAATAAAGTTGTTTGTATTTGACTCAACTTGGGCACTGCTAATCCGATGCAGAGGCTGTGCTTTGAATGGTGTAGGTGACCAGTTGTGAATTAGAACCATACCCATCCTGACTGGTGAAAGCTAGGCAGGAAACATTGGACCCATTGCTGGTTGGGGTAGGGCTGAATCAAAATAATTCCCATGAGAGTCTCACATGAATTAAGAACCAGCAACGAGATCTCAATAATGGTTCAAAAAAAACCCACCCCCAACACTGTGCATGCACAAAATGACCACCATGGCCATTCGGAATATGCGCAACCTTTTCCCAAGATGGCACGGATCACATCGGCACCATTTTGGAAAAGGGCAGCTGGTCTGCACATAAACAGAACTGGATGCACTTTCCCAAAATAGTGTTAACACAACCTGTGAGTGGCCATTTGAGCACTTGCAGTATTTTGTGGGTAGGGTTGTGACCTCACTTTCCCCCATCCCCACATAGAGAAGCCAAGCTGGGAGAGAGAGACTCAGCAGCTGGAGCAGTCCTGGTGAGTACATGGCATATGGGGGCTTTTGCAAACCCAGCCATGGTTTACAAAAGGCCCTTCCCAGGTCTTTTGTGAGGAGGGCTGTTCGTAAGATCCACTTGGCAGGAATTCAGGCAATTCTCAGCTGCTGCGAGTACCAACTGCCCATGAGGTTTGTACAACAAGGGTATGCAAGGAGGCATTCTCAGTTGCTGCTCCACAATTATGGAACACCCTTCCCTTGGAGGTCTGCCTAAGTCTAAGCCTGCTAATCTTTCAGAAGAGATGCAAGAATCCAGTTTGGCCAGGCGTCTGGTGGGCTGGGAAAGGGTTGGGTGGGATTGGGTGGAGGGGAAGGGTCTTTAGGAGTTTTTAATTGTCTTTTATTTGTATATGTGTTCTATGTTTTATATATTTTTAATACTTTTGCAAACCACTCTGAGCCACTGTGGGAAGGGAATGAAAATAAATAAACAAATAAATAAATATATGGGGACCAGGCCCACAGCTAGCCTGCACCCTGCTATTGGATACCTCTGGCCTATTAAGGGTTAACTGAATCATGTGACTTGAAGCAGAAAATAAAAGCAGAAGTTCCCAACTAGAGAGAGAGCCATCAGCAAGAGGCATGATTCAGGATAAAGCTACCTCAAGGATCTGGAGATGAAATAGTTCAGATAATATCTTAAATTGGACCAACTACTGTTGGTAAAAGTGTGCAAGCTTGCAGTAGTTGGTCCAATCAAGATGTAATGATGGAGACAAAGTAGTTCAGATTATATTTGGGACCAACATGGCCACCACTCTCTCTCTAGACTATTCAAGGAACTGGGAGCTCACCTCAGGATTTCCAAAGGTCAAAAGGGGAAAACGTTCATCCTGGAGCTGGTTAGCAAGGGGCCGTTATTAGAAGCTCAGTTCTGTGGAAGACTGCAACTTGGAAGAATAGTCAACAGTCTACAAGAAAATTAGGAAAATATATTGGGGATGGTGCACTGTTTTATCACAAATAAATTGCACTGGGCAAAGAATCTGATGAAGACTGTGGTTTGTTGACGTGGCCCTGCAATAACTTATACCCAGAAAAGCTGGAAATCTCAGTTATGGCTCCTTTTAAAACCTCTGGCCTGTAGCGTCTCAACAAATATAGCATAGCTAAGCTGGACGAGAGAGTAAGGCCACGTGAATATTTCAGAGTATGCCTTGAAAGCCTTTATGCTGCTGTATAGTTCCAATTAAATTCAGAGGGATTCTTGCATCTAAAACCCTGGGCAATGCTTTGAAATCGCTAAGGATTTGATGTCAGAGCAAGACTTTCTAAATCAATTCCTTTTGTTCAAGGGAAGACTATGTAGGAGGACAGTGTGAGAGAAATGTGGTCTTTTTTCCTGTTGATGCAAGAGGGATGGGAAAGCGAGTGACAATTCACTGACAAGTAGGAGTAATACAGATCAAAGGGAAGAGACGCCAAAGCTTAGAACAAGGGAAGAGTGAACCCAAGAGTCCTGAAAGAGGTGCACTGGAATTATTAACAGCAGTGATGAGACAAGATGGTCAGGGTCTGGACTCAGTAAAGTCAAAGGCAATGATGGACCAAGGCAATTAACCATCAGTTCAACAGAAGGAGGAGCATTGACTGTCAATTAGAGGGTTCAGTTTTGGCTTAACTGTAACAGAAAACTCATCACACCAGGTAAGACTGTCTGTTATCTTGACAGTTTATTATTAATTGATTGATTTATTTATCCTAAAATTTAGGATACCGGCTGGATAGTTAAAGGTAGGCTACGCTCCCATTGTAAACACTGAAACTTTCAAATGCTCTTACGAATAAATGGGTTGAACTTTCATTTTCTCAAAACTGTACTGTGTGTTCTTTTAGGGGGTAGGGTGGTATATGCAAAATTTGAAGCTGATCAACTAAGCTGATCTAAAGTTATAATGATTTTAAAGTTAATTGGTTCATGTCATTTTCAGGGGAGGGGGGATTCCAACATTTTTATGTGGGACTCTCTTTCTCATTTTAGTGAGTTTTGACTCACAACTTCACCCAGTCCCAGCACTCTGCCTTCAGCTATGCTGGCTTATTGCCCCTGTTGCAGCCAAACCCTGAGCACATGAAGGCTGTGGCCGGATCAATCCCCCTAGATCACTGGATTCAAGCCAGGATTGTGGCCCCTTGCTTCCCAGACTTCAACCGTGAGTGCTAGACCCCAGGCAGGGGAGGTATGGGACCCTGGGCACGGAGGCCATTGAATGCCAGCACTGGGAGAATCTCCCTGGAACTCCTTGCAGGAGGGCAGAGCTGGGGTTGTTTTAAGTCAAAGTGCCAAGATCAGGGAGCTGCGGGGGCCAGGCTCAGGGGAGCGCTCTCTCCCATAGCCCCAGCCTCTGAACATCCAGCTCACTCCACCTGGTGCACCTCGTGGTGGCCTTGGCTCCCCGGTTCATTGTGGAGAGGGGATGCTGCAGGAACCTTAAAGAGGGGCTGATGCTTCGAGGGTGATTTGATCCAGGGCTCAGAGGCTGACAGCATGGGTGTTTGCAAAGGCGGGGGAAACTGCTTTTCTTGGAGAGGTTCTGGGGATGCGGAGGCAGCAGCAGGGAGCCCCACAGATCTCCTGGGCCAAAGCACCAACGAAATATCCCAGGGCAATGTGGAGACATTGCTTTCTCTGGATCCCAGGCCAGACTTACATCCTCTCTCCTTCCTGTCCCACCCAGTCACTTTCCCCATATCAGTCACCCCAGTTGCAGCAGCAGAAGTTGCAAAAGGTTTAGAACTTTAACCACCCAAGGGTCTCTCAGTGCCCGGGCCAGGGTCTAATGTTTAACCGAGATCTGTTTTCTTGTAATCTGAGTCCATTATTTCTAGTCTTGTCTTCAGGAGCAAGAGAGAACAAGTCTTTATTTTATTTATTTATTTATTTATTTAAAATTTATATCTAGTCCTCCTGCCCACAGGGCAGCCCGGGGCAGCGAACAACATTAATTAAAACAGTATAAAATTTTTAAACAATTTAAAAAGACAATATGTGGGGGAATACCCCACCCCCACCCCCCGCCAAAAGCCTGACGGAACAGTCAGGTCTTACATATACGCCGAAACAGCAGGAGAGTGGGAGCCAGCCGAGCCTCCTCCGGGAGCGAATTCCACAGCACAGGGGCAGCCACCGAAAAAGATCTAACATCGGTGGCCACC
>QEPC01011131.1:2255284-2266444 GCA_003113815.1 Sphenodon punctatus
CGTCACCAGAGGTAGCCCTACATAGAGCCAACCAGAGGTAGCTCTACCTAGTGGATAGAGAAAAGCAAGTGGCAGTGTTCATTGTCCCCTGGGGGCTCCCATGTGGGATCCCACAGAGTTCAATCTTGTCCCCTCTCTTATTCAACGTGTATATGCAGCCGCAGGAGGAGGTTGTGTGCAGCTGGGGAAGTTCGTCGCCTGCCCAGCTGGCAGACCTAATGTCTTCCATCATGTTGGCTGGTCCCTCCCACTATAGCTTCGTTACAGTGATTCTCCATACCACCAGTGGACCTGTGTGGTGCCGTGGGTGGGTGCCTCGGTTCATACAAGCAGGGGATGCATGGGCACCCATTGCCACACACCTTTTTGGCTTGCCCCACACAGTGCACTTTTTGGCGGTTCTCTGTGCATGGCCATGAGTGGCTGGTGTGTGGCTCACAGGAGCATGCTTTCCCATGCACGAGGAGTTGGATGGGCGGTTGGTGGGGGGCATGCGTGGACACTTCTCATTTAAAAACACCCTACTACCAATGCTCCATCCCAGCACAACCATCCTGACAACCTGCTCACGAGGCATGCTTGAAGGGTAGACCAAACCAAGGCCTTCACCTGCCGTTGAGACAATGAGATGGTACAGGCCAGCCTCATTAAGTGCCACTGGAACAAGACAGTCTTCACTGGTACCACAACTGTGTAATGGGGACAGGCTATCTGGAACAGCCTGGCCCTTTAAGACAGTGCCAGCCTATAAGGCGCAGGCACTTCTGCTTGTAAAATTCATGCCATAGCAGATCCTGAAGAGCAATGAGATGCTATACATAGGGTAGGATAGTGCCTTAATGCTACTGAGCTGACTTAGCCTCTAGAGGCTAGCTGGGGATTCAGGGACTGGGTAACCCAAATGCCAGAGTGGGGTCAGCTGAGATGGGCATGGCTGAGCCAGCTCAGAGGCTTAAAAGTATTGAGCTGACTTCGTAGAGAGAGAGAGAGAGATATGACTGTGGGAGAGGCAGGTGCTAGGAAGGCTCTGCCAAGGCTGGTGACGAGCAGGGCCTATAGTGCTCCGTTCTCTGTACTGGCTGCCTATAGCGTACCGAGCCAAGATCAGGGTGTTAGTATTGGTATACAAAGCCCTATACGGTCTCGGCCCCTCTTATCTCGGGGACCACCTCGCGTTTCATGACTCAGGACGGACCCTCCGATCCACTGGGGGAGCTTGTCTGGAGGTCCCCCGTGTAAGGCCATGGAGAGGGCGTTTTCAGTGGTCGGGCCACAGTTGTGGAACTCCCTTCCAAAGGAAGCCTGCCTGGCCCCGGGTCTGCTCGCCTTTCGGCGGGCATGCAAGATGTGGCTGTTCACTCAGGCCTTTGGAGGGGAGGGGGGGAGGAGGGATAAATGGGGGAGATTGGTGGGGTGGGGAATTTGGGGAAATTGGAGGGTAGGGTTAGGGTTGGTTTTTTTAAAATTATTTTAAAATTGATGTCGATTTTAAATGTGTTTTATTGTATTGTTAGTCGCCCCGAGATGCCGTGGGCATGAGGGGGCGGCATAGAAATGGCAATAAATAAATAAATAAATAAAATAAATAAATAAATATAGTCCAGTCAATCTACTGAAAATTGAGGGCTGACGTCAAACTAATTACAAAAGAAACCAAACCTGTCTTATTTATCTCATACAAGCAATGTATTCAACATATAAAGAAATCTAGAAAATTATAGGTAGGCGAACATTTCCACAATTGGAGATGTCAAAGATGGCCACCACACTAATGCAATCTAGCACTGAACTTTGGCAAATACATAAAAAACCATCATGTGCATCAACAAAATGCATCTGTTGCTTTCCACCTTCAATAATTACATGTAATTCTGTGAGTGTGACCCCCTGCTGGATTTCTGAAGGGAAAGGGTTTTTGTCCCCAATGAGACTCTGTAGTTGTCTGAGGAGAAGACTGAGGTCATTTCAGTGGAGAAGACAGTTTTCCCTATTGAGATCCTACAGCAGCAGTTACAGTAAGTCCTACCTAATACTGTGTATATTTTTTACACCTTGATTTTTGCCCCCTCCCTTTGTGTTAAATAAATCATGTTCTTAGCGTAGTCCATATGAAGGAGGCAAAATTGGGCTGGAGGGTCCCTGTATTATCTGGTTATAAATTGTTCTGTGTGCTGTTGATTCCAGTCCACTGGTTAGGGGAAGTGGAAGGCATTGGCTGGAGGCATCAGTCATTAATCAGAGGACGCACACATAGCTTTGTAGGATGGTTGGGTTAAATCTCTATCACCTTTCCATCCCATTTAGTGACAGGCACAATGCCACACAGAGAGCTTCACAGCTGAGTGGGGATTTGAAGCCTGGTCTCCCTGTACAGGTCAAAGTACAACACTCTAGCCACTACACCACACTGGCTCTCATTAACATAGCTTTCCAGTGAGACAAACAATATGTAATTTGGTCTATAACTCCCAGAGATATTAAAAACGTGCTTAAAAAGAAAGAAAAATCACCATTTAATATTTTTTAAAGTTTTCATAGGACTAAATAACAGTAACATTCTTTCTTACATCTTATGTTGTGCAGGAAATGGATATGTGTGTGATCTGTAGTTCTTTGTGAAAAAGGCAGCCAGGGAATTAACCGTGCAAGGCATGAACGTGGAGACAGCATAGTGACATCACCTGGCCAATGTGTACACAGCCAATGTTGCCAGCTGTACTGCAATGTAAACGTTATCAAACGAGACAAAAAGCATAGTAATAGAGAATTACAAATGGCCAATGGTGAAATCTGTCCCCTTCATTCTCAAGAACCAATGTTTACTTTCCATGAATGCTGTCTGTTTTGTGGCAAACCATCCAAGTTTTCTGAAGGAAAAAAGAGAGGTTTCAATGTTTTCCCTGTTTGTACTTTGGACTTCCAAGCAGCAATTCTTGACATTTGCAATAAATGTGCAGACAGTTGGGCAGAGAAGGTCAAGTCTAGGATTATGACTGTCCACGACCTTCATGCAGCTGATGCCATATACCATCAAACATGTAATATAAACTTTAGAATGATGAAGCAAACTCCTCAACTGAAAGGCGTGGGGAAAAAATGGTTTTGTGGGCGGCCAATCGACTCCATGAAAACTGAAGCTTTTATAAAAGTTGCAAATGCTTGCAAAAGTCAGTTGTACAGTCAGCAAATGCTTGAACATGAAAAGCAGGAGCCATACGTATACAAACTATACTTAGAAGAAAATGATGATGAACAGATTTCTATCCCTGATCTAGTTCAGAAGATGGAGGAATGTGGTGAATTTGCCTACAGTGCCATATACATAAAGAAGAAGATCAAACAGCATTTTGGGGACAAAATAATATTGACCAAGGTTGATAGCAAGCCTGATACAGTTACCTTACGGAGCACAGCTGCAACTATATTGCAAGACATCTACAAGTGTAATGAAAGACAGAGCCCAGAAAATGAGAAATTGTCTCTCAATGAGACTGCTGCACACTTACTTAAAAATGACATCAAGTGCATGCCTGTGTCTAAAGCTATATATTCATCTCCCGAAGACCTGGCATCAGTTGACTCTCAAAAGTCTTTTGTTCCAGACTCGTCGTAACTTTTCTTAAGTTTCTTATTTACAAATAAAGAAGCAAACTTGAAATTAGCTGCAGGCCACTGTACAAGCAGCTCAACCAAGAATTACTATTACTCCACTGCAGATAGTCCTGGGTATGCAATTACATCATCATTTTGCATCAAAAATTCTATCAATATGCTGCATAAATTTGGCTTTTGTTCACCTTATTCTGAGGTTAGGAAATTTGAAATATGTGCTGCCATATCACACAGTACAGATATTCTTAGCACTACTCCAGTTCAATGTATCAAGGTGGCAGACAATGACACCAGAACACTGGATGGAAAAAATACTTTCTATGGAATGGGCATAATTGCAGCAATTACACCAGGGGTCTTACATCGCAAACCAGTGTCATGGGTACATGTAACCCTAGAGGATGTGACTGCAGTTGGTTCTATTCCTATACACTTCAAAGGACCTTGCAACAGAACAAATTTCATGTCCTACCAGCAACTCCCACACCACACATCATGGAATATGACCCCATTTGGAAACTTGACCTGCTCTGGAAACTCTCGTGGCCATTACGTTATCTAAGACCTGCATGGTCTGGCATGATGCAGGCTATACATAAAGGACCACACCCTGGCAAGTCTACTGTCATATTTCTACAAATGACTGATATGAATGCTATGGATATGACGTGTGTACTCAACTCTAATCTTTGTGTGCAAAGAAGCTAGGCATCACAACATGATCCCAATCCTAACCTTTGACCAACCTCTGTGGTGAAAGGCCCAACTTATTGTAAGCAGCGAGTCTGAAAATAGTGAACTATCCTTGATGGTAATGTGTCTAGGTGGTTTTCACACAGAGATGAGTTTTCTTGGATACATTGGGCATTTGATGTCTAGATCAGGACTACAGGAAGTCCTTGAGCTGGTTTATGCACATATGTTAAGTGGCAAGGCCATAGCACGAGCTGTTAGAGGTCACTTCTTGGTAGATGCTGTATTGCAACAACTGCAAGACGGACCTTAGGATTACGTAGCTGTGATTCAGGTGAATGTATCTATGGATGTGTAGCCAGTGGCTCCAGTGAAGAATCAACCTCAGGGATTGAGGATGATGACTTGGCTGAAGCTGCTGTACTGTATGATAAGGTAATGATGGGTGAAATCAACATAGAGGAGCTGTCAACCACAGATGCACCATTCATATGTCAGCAAAGAATTGACACCACAAAGATGTCTATGACTCATTCTCGTACAGCTTGTCTCTGGCTGCAGTACATGGAAATGGTTGCCATTTTACGGAAATTCCTTACAGGTGAATGAACAGGAAATTGGAGTCTTCAGTTACAATCCATGCTAGACGTGCTCCCATACTTCGCAGCAGCTGGCCATAACCTGTATGCAAAATCAGGCTACATGTACAGTCAGCAAATGCTTGAACATGAAAAGCAGGAGCCATACGTATACAAACTATTTTCATCTGGACATCATGTTGTTCGCAAGACAGATCAGTACTGGACAGGGCTCTCCTCAGACCTCACAATTGAACAAGTATTGATGAGGAGTGTGAAGACTACTGGAGGTCTTACACATGGGCCATGAGCTGGGAGAAGCTCAGCAACTCGTGTGGCTCCTGTCAATGCCAGCCTGTGCAGAAATGAACAGTGTTCTTCAGGAGTTAACAGAACTACAGTACCAAACAAATGAACAGCACAAGGACAGCAACCACTCCAGGCAGGAAAAAGATGAGAAAGACACCCATATTATCTATTATTATCTTCAGGATAAAAATCCACTCAGCAATGATCCATTGCTACGAAACATAGTAAATGGAGTGAGATCAAAAGTTGTGACACTTACTACAAATAATGCTGTGAAGGTAGGATCTAAGCCCATACATATTGGTCCACATGCATACATATTGGTTCCAATGTCTGGTTTTAGTAGCAAAGAGCATAAATGAAAATATCTCACAAGTCTTCAAATATGAATTATGTCAAAACCCATCATCACTCTTTGAGCAGTCTGGACTCCTGAGAGAGGAAAACAAGCCAGTCCTTGCTGAAACATTATGGGCCATAGTAGGCAGTGAAATGACAGAACAGTCACTGGAGGATTCTCGGTATGTTCTAGATGGTGGCTCACTCCTTCAAAGATTGCTTTGGCGTAGAGGGCCTCCATTTAATTTAATCTGTGACACGTATGTTAATTATGTTTTAAAGAAGTACATCAACCCAATAATAATCTTTGATGGATATGAATCTGGTCCAACAGTAAAGGATAGTACACATCTGAGACGGTCAGGAGGTGTTATTGGTGCACAGGTAAACTTCACAGGAGACATGATTGTTCAAACAAAGAAAGAGCATTTCCTTGCTAACAAGACAAACAAACAATGCTTTATCAATATGCTAAGAACAAAATTGATGGACAGTGGTTGCCAAACTGTGTATGCAAAGGGTGATGCAGATTTTCTGATTGTCACAACAGCAGTAGATTGTGCTAAAACATGCAATACTGTTGTTATTGGGGAAGACACAGATCTCCTAGTCCTCTTGTGCTACTACACAAATATTAATGGCTTCAGTCTTCACTTCACCTCAAAGGGAAAGCAAAACTCCAAGGAGCAGCCACAGGTATGGAACATTAAACGTTTGAAGAAAAAACTTGGCTGTGAAACTACCCTGTACCTACCGTTTGCACATGCAGCTGATGGCTTTGACAGTATCTCTCATTTGTTTGGTGTGGGGAAAGGTGTGCCTTTGCAGAAACTAAGAAGTAGTGCACACTTCATGGAGCAAGCAAAAGTTTTCTACAACACAGCAACCAAAAAACAAATCTTCAAAGCTGATGAAAAGACAATTGTTTACCTGTACAATGGTTTACCTGGTAAGAGCCTGGACACAGTGCTACAGATGCTTTTGTGAGAGTTTCTGGAAGTACATCATTTGTACAAGTTCACACACTTCCTCCAACCACAGCAGCTGCCAAGTACCACAGTTTACGTGAGTATTATCTAATACGGTGCTGGACGGGGCAAGCAGATTGTTTGCGTGTTGAAGATTATGGATTGGTAATTTCAGAAAACAACAGACATGGCACCAGCCCCTCCAGAGCTCCTCAACACGTTTATGTGCAAGTGTCAGAACAACTGCAAGAGTGGTCGATGCAGCTGTAGAAAACATGAACTACAGTGTACAGTGGCATGTGGATATTGCCATGGTGTTCTAATTCACCAGCCCTTTCTCACAGTGATTTCACTGATGAGACATAATACGAATTTAACATCCTTGGATGCATTATTGTATATTTTATATTGATTATGTTGTTTGTGTTTAACTGACAATTGTAACACCAGTACAATGCTGTAAATTTACTGGAAAGAGGGCTAAAATGTTTTAAAATAAATTTATCATCAGTGTATCTAGGCACATTGCTCTTATGTATTTGGAAGTTTATAATCAAATTACATATTCTTTATCATTGAAAAGCTAAACTTATTGAAGGTGGAAAGCAACAGATGCATTTTGTTGATGCACATGATATATACAAAACTATTTGCCAAAGTTCAATGCTAGATCGCATTAGCATGGTGGCCATCTTTGACATCTCCAATTTTGGAAATATTCCCCTACCTTTAATTTTCTAGATTTTTGCTATGTTGAATACATTGTTTGTATGAATTAAATAAGACAGGTTTGGTTTCTTTTGCAATTAGTTTGATGTCAAACCATATTATGACTGGACTACTAGGAGGAGGCCCAGCAAGGATGGAGGACAGACTGGCTTCAGGAGGGATAGTGCCTGGCCAAGGAGCCTTGGGACCAAGGTACCTGGTTTCTGTGTGAAGGTATGGGACTATGTGTACATGTGTTTAGAGACTGAAGGAGGAGCAAGCACCTTGTAATAATAAAAAGCATGATTGAGAAATGAGGTTCCTGCCTGGTCTGGGTGCTTGGGGGCCTGGTTCCTGACAATACTCATGCTAGGGCCCCAGACCCTGTTACAGACAGAGACACAGAACTTTGGCTACAAGAGGGACATGGAGCAGTGCTGGTAGCAGGCTAAAGAACTGTGGCATGGATACAAAAAGATCCACAACCAGAACCGTACTTCTGTGCACAGGAGGCAAACATCATAGTACTTTGAGCTTGTGTACTATTTCCTATGTGTCAATGGGGCCATCACTGCATCGATGCTGTACAGGACGGCCTTTGCCCACAGCTGTGAGTAGCTGAAATGGCACCCTTGCCTTCCATTTCTCTGGGCCTGGAAGCAGGAGAAATGGCCTGATGCATCCACAACCAGAATCACAACCCGCCACCAGCACAACCCCTAGGTTATTCCCTGGTACGAGACAGGGAAGATGTTAAAAGTGATTGCTTTCTGCCTCTTTTGCTGGCTACTCCAACTACCATCCTGCCAACATTATAGGTACTTGATAAGGAAAGGGAAGGAGAGCAAAAGCAGAAGAGAAGTACAGGTACGAAGTCAAGCCTTGAATCTTAGGTTACTTCAAGTCTTATCTAGGATCAGGAAGTTTAGGCTTGAGAGTATGGCCAATGAGTAGGAAAGAGACAGAAATTATATTACTACCACTAGTGCCACATCACCTAGAGGCCCCAAATAAGAACATGGTCTCCTCGCAGATAGCTAGTAAGAGACAATTCCTGCCCTAAAAAAAAGCTTAAATATAAACAAAGGATGAGGTGGGGAAGGAGGTGGCTGGGTGGGGAAGGAGAGGGGGATTTTAACTTACCTTTTTCTCTTCTAGTGATGCCCTGCGGTGCCTGGCGTGGCCTTCTCAGGGCCGCACTGGGCAGAAATAATAAGAAAAAACCCTGCACATGCGCAAAATGGTCACCATGGCCATTCTGCGCAAGCGTGGCCATTTTCGAAAGTGGCAGTCAGTCTGAACATTTTCAGCTGGCAGTCGGACATGTGCAGAATGGCTGCCACTTTCCAAAATGGCAGCAACGCTGCCAGCGGCCTTTGGGAAAATGACTACGCATACGCAGAATAGCCACGGTTGCTATTTTGCACATGCACAGGGTTTTTTCGTATTATTTCTGCCCAGCGTGGTCCTGAGAAGGCCGCGCTGGGCCCCGCGGGGTGCCACTGGAAGAGAAAAAGCTAAGTTAACACACACCCCTCTCCACCCAGCCACCTCTGCCTCCTAGCACCTATTTGAGTGTGGCTTCCTAAAAGCTCCTTGGAGCAGCAAACTTTGATAGACCCTGCTGGGGGAACCTATCCTTTTGGATTGTATCTCTCGGCAGGATCAGATCAATACGATTTGCCCCCAAAACGAGCAAATCATATTGAACAGATTCCAATATTCCCATCCCTATTAAAAACCCAAGCCAGGATTTCTTCCCTAAACAATTAAATTGGAATTAAAAACCAAGCCAGGATTTCTTCCCTAAACAATTTAATTGGGATTAAAACCCAAAACAGGATTTCTCCCCCAAACCAATTGGGATTAAAAACCAAACCAGGATGCTCCCCTGGACCAAACATTTTTAAATCAGCTTTAAAAGGGGCAAACCCAGGAAAAAATCAAGCAGGAATAGCCTCCCCCCCCAGTAATAAAGGGAGCTTTCTGATGCGATGGCTCCCGCTGCCACCATAGAGTGCTCTGGGTGGTGGCAGGAGCTGAAACTCTGGCCAGAATACGGCCCGGCTGCCAAACAAACATGATGGCGGCCGGGCTGGGAAGAGGGCAGGGGCTCCTCCACTGTGTGATAGAGCTCTGCATTTCCAGCTGATGGGCTGCCAAGGCACCCGGCTCCCGCTGCCACTCCAGACCATGGTTAGTTCAGCAGGCTATCAGACGTGAGAGCCTACTTTACTTCGGGTCCAGCAGCTGGTTCTCAACCATGGTGGAGCTTAGCCCGGGCTGTGACTTGCGGATTTCCCCAAGCTGATTAAAAATAGAAGTCTATCCAATAAAAGAGATCATCAGAACTACTTTGACTCCATCACTTCTCTCTGGGACCAAATCGACAATCATGCTCTCTCTAGACTGCATATCACTGTGTCCTACCATACATCTGAATCATTAATCTTGGCTACTACCTTCACCTTCCTTTTAATTATTGCCTCCTCACCTTGTTTTCCAAGGAATGACATCATAGTATTGGGTTATGCCAAATGACTAATTTGTAGAGCTGCTGCCTGATGATTTTAAAGCTACAGAACACAGGCCACTCCTGGACAGATGTAGGAAAACATGGGGAAAGCAATGCAGTTATAAAGCCTCTCTTATTTTGCTGGTTTGTTATTTGCAGCAGCATTCACTAATAATGGCATTAATCACTTTACAAAACACCTAGGCAGATACAGTCACTGTTCAAAGAAGCTTACATTCCAAATTAGACAGTGTAAATGAGATACATAGGGCACTGGACGACCAGAGAAAAGGCCAATTGAAAGAAAGAAAGATCAACAGAACTATCGATAAACATACACAGATTAATATGTATGTATGTATGTATGTATTTATTTATTTATTTATTTATTTATACTAAAATGTATATGCCATCCCCTTCTGCTTCAGGCATCTCGGGGCGGCTCACAACATAGTAAAAACATTTATAAACATACACAGATCAATATATATATGTATGTATTTATTTTATTTATTTATTTGTTTACACTAACATTTATATGCCACCCCCTCCTGCTTCAGGCATCTCAGGGCGGCTCACAACATAGTAAAAACATTTAAAAACATTTTCAAACAACAGTAATAACTACAATTAAAAACAGTATAACACCCATCCCCCCCACCCTAACCCAACCCAGCCACCCCATCTCCCTCGGAAAAGGCCTGGCGGAACAGCCAGGTCTTATACTGTCTATGGAAAGAAGGGAGGTCGGCAACCAAGCAGAAAAAGGGACGGTTAGAGACCGACCGATAGCTAGTAAGGACATCAGCATCCTTGCTAGCTATCGGTCGCAAAGATGACTTCTTGAGCAGGGGCTGCACCACCGCCTCCTTGAGGCAGCCCAGCACCCTGCCCTTCCTAAGGGAGGTGTTGACTATCCCCACCAGTAGCAGCCCCAATGTTTCCCGGCTAGCCTTAACCAGCCAGGACGGGCATGGATCTAATTCACAATGGGTGGCTTGAACAGTCCCAAAAGCATCCCCCGCATCCGAGGGTGACACAACCTGAAACTCATCCCACCAAACAGGACAAGATGTATATCTTACTGTTTTGAAATTGGCCTTTTCTCTGGTCATCCAGTGTGGCTCAGGATTAAGATTTGAAACTCTGTGAACAAAGTATATTTTAGCTAGAGTTTTAGAGAAAGAGAAATATTTGTTTCACTGAATGTACCCTTCATTTGACTGGACAAGACAAATGTTTAGGAGGTAACTATCTCCTAATAGAGGTGGGACCCCGGGCCCATTACCGGCTACCGGATTTACCGGTTACCGGTTCTCTAAAAACCGGATTCCCGGATTAAATCCGGTATACCGGTACCGGTTTTATTTCATTGATTTCAATGGGGCGCTGTGTCCCCATTGAAATCAATGAAATAAATTAATTCCTTCCCCCTCCC
>QEPC01011131.1:2267672-2346784 GCA_003113815.1 Sphenodon punctatus
CCTACATCTATGCTAAGTCCTAAGACTAGGTGTGTTCAAGAGGGAGGAAGGAAGCTCTCTGAGACACAAAGAGATGAGAAATCTCCTGGGGGAGGAGATTGACCAATCAGGTCCTGACAGGAGTAGGACAGATAGGATGGGGGGAGGGTTCCCTGATCTGTCTGTCTACTCCTGGTGTTTCTAGCAAACAAACAGGATGAGGTGCTATGGGGGGATGCAACCAAAGGAATGTATTTCGAACAGGTTGAACCAACATCTCCTGCTTTCAGGTCTCTGCAACATCTACAGACCGCATACAGTGGAAGCTGTGGTCCCCAATACAGTAACAAAGGGAAGTTGGGAGCCAAAAGAAGAAGTCTTCTTTGTCCCTCTTTGAAAAAAGAATCCTAAAGCACCAGCCACACAGTCCTGCAGAAAGCATACGATCTGTGTACGTTTACTGCTCCAGAAATGATAGAGTGCTGTTACAGAATAAACAGTGGCAGCAGCAAGCAACAAAACTTGAAGGAGAGTCCCACATGAATTCTCTGCTGTTTAACATATGTTTCTGATATTGGGGAATTTAGCATCCTGTCACCTGGAGAGGATCCATGGAGTCTCAAGCAGCTAAATACCACAGAAAGCTGAAGATGCCAGAATGAAAGGGAAACTAATTTTTCCTTCTCAACTAAAAGGTCAAGGAAGCTGCAGAAAAACATTTTCCCATGAGTACATGCTTGTTCCAAGGCATATTAATTTAGAGGGGGATAGAGGCTCCTGTTTGTGTGTACCACCGAGATGAACTCTTTCTTGTTAACATTTCTCCATGCAGACCTCTGCTATCCAAGCAAACCTCAGAACTTTCTCCTTTGTGTTGCTCTCACATAGCATCTCTGCCTCACTGATCGCTTGTTATTCCATCTCCCATCCTCACAGTTCCCTTCAAAGCTACAAGGAATGGAGATCAGGGAAGGAAGAACCTAGGTTCCTCTGCTCATCAGAATGGATACAGAAGGAGATACTTATGCCAGAGGAACCCCTCCAGTGTAAACACTCCAAATCTGGTATGCTTGTGTGAAAGCACTCTATGAGAAACAGTTTTGTCTACTAGTTAGAGCCTAAGTCCAGAAATCTGAACTTCTGTGGTATATTCCCCAAGCATATTACTGGCTCACTGTGAGGCCAAATTGTCAAGCTCGGCTGCCTATGGTGAGGTGCATTAATAAGAGTTTGCACAGTTACTGAGCACCCAACAAATTCCACTAAAATCAACTGATATATGTAGAAACACCCAGGGACACTTTGCCTTATTTCCCCTCATCCGGAGAGTAGCCCACCAGCCAATAATGAAACCACCAAACAAGCAGCAGCTCCAACCACCATTCTTCTGCTAACTTCATTCTGGGTTACTCCTGTTCCTGGAAGGTCTCTGGAGCCCTTGTCTTTGGTCCAGGATCTCAATGTCAAGGCTGTACTTGGGATGGAGATAGGGGAAAACCTGACCCTCCCTAAAAAAATATCCTCAAAGACTAAAATAAAGCTCCTTCCAGGGTTCTTCCATCATCTTTTCCACTTTCACATTGTTTCATACAGTTACACCCTGACTGGGCTTTATGCTGATAATGCTACAACCAGGGCTGGCCTTACCACAGGGCAAGTATCCTGGGCTCTGGTCTTTTTTTTGGGGGGGGGGGCGGACACAGCAGTGACCCCGGCTTTCACCAGGGCAGTATGGGGAGGCCTCACTCCCTCCTAGCATGCCCCAAAACATCACCACCTTTAGGGCCTCAAGAAGGGTGCTGCCAGAAGGGTGGGGCCACCAGAGGGCCCCACAAATTGTAAGGGCCAGCCCTAGCTATAATCTTCCACCCCTCACTAGTGATCAAGTAATCCCAAAGGAAACTAGTCCTAACCTTCCTCTATGATGCCCTAAACAAACAACAGATTGCCTGGTCCTAGCTATCCTCAAAACCTTACTCCAATGGCTACTTACTATGTTCTGATCTCCTTTTGGGCCCCTTCCTCTCCTGTTCCTAACTTTCAGAGCCTTAGATCAGGACCTTTTAGAGAAACCTTGCCTCTGCTCAATTGGCCTTTGCTGTAAACAAGCCAAAAATCACACTCTATTCCCAGGGCTAGCCCCAGGGTTTGTGGGACCATGTGCAAAGTCTTGGTGGGGGGGCTAATTGACATAATTTGCATATTTGCATAATTTCCCCTCATACCTGCACACACACCTTACCCTTAGTTTACCCCTTAGCTTTCTACACAGTGCCCCCTCGCCACTTCTGTCCCACAGATGGGAGGAGAAATTGGGCTGGTGGGTTGCCACCCCCAGTCCAGCGTGGGGCCATGTGCAACCGCACATGCCTAGGGCCGACCTTGTTTAATCCCAGTCTCAGCGTGGTCAGTTTTTGCTTCCACCTTGTCTTGAGAGAAGGGCTGGCATTCCTTTTCAGCGTTCTTTGCTGTGCTGCTAAATCCATCCAGTCCCTGGGAACAGTTCATATCAGACTTTCCAAGCTGGGCCTCTAGCCTGTTTTTTAACTTTTTGTAAAGGACTAACTTTGGACACTTTGGATTGAAATATTTGGGTCTACTCTGAACCACCCCATGCTAAAGTGATCTCACCTCATGGCATGTGGTGAAGTTTCCTGGTTACAGCAGAAAATAGCTCCTGCAGAGGGGAAAGGGACTAGGTCCAGTCCAATACGGATTTTAAAGGATTGGCGCCATTTGATCGTAAAGGGGCCAGTAGAGGGGGGGGAAATAAATCTCTAAAGTGTGTGGTTGCCTTGTAGGTACCAAATGTAAAAGATAGAGACAAAGTAGATGAGCATGACTCCCATACTCAGTTCAGACTGAGCCAAACTGCCACCGCTGCCTCAGTAATAAGCAAGGACCAGTTTCTGCCCTCCTTTAGCTGGGGAGCTGGCAGGAAGACACAAACAGCTCTCATGTCTCTTGCACCTCTGTGCCGTCCAGCGCTCAATTGCCTAACAAAGGCTGGCCGGAGTCTTCTTGGTGGAGAATGGAGTTCTTGCTCTTTTCTACCACTAGGTGCCCTAAAAAGAGCCTGAAAAGGAAATACGGTAAGTTCTTTCTTCTTTGCATCTGCCAGAGAAACAGTTAGGCATGGAAGAGGATGTATAGCACAAGCACACAGGGACATCATCAGAAAGGCAAAGGCACAAAATGAATCACAGAATCATAGAGTTGGAAGGATTTAATTTAATTTATTTATTTATTTATTTTCAAAATTTGTAGCCCACCCCCTCCTGCCTACTGGCAGCTCAGGACAAAAAACAACATATCAAAACAAAATATAAAATATAAAATACAACAACAATAAAACAATTAAAAAACATAAAAACAGCTGAAGCTTGACAAAAGCAAATACCTCCCTCCCAAAGATATCCCTCATCAAACACCTGGCAAAACAGCCAGGTCTTACACTATCTATGGAAGGAGAGGCGATCTGGTGAGAGGCGAATCTCCACCGGGAGGGGATACCACAGCTGCGGTGCAGCCACCGAGAATGCACCCTCGAAGGTAGCCACCCGGGGGACCTCCAAGAAGGCGCTCCTGGCCGACCGCAGGGACCAATCCAGGACACCGAGTGTGAGGCGGTCCAACAGGTAAGTGGGACCCAGGCCACATAGGGCTTTAAAGGTAATAACCAACACCTTGAATCGGGCCCAGAAGACTATAGGCAGCCAGTGCAGAGAACAGAGCACAGGTGTTATGTGCTCCTTGTGGCCCATCCCCATCAGGAGATGGGCCACCACATTCTGCACCAGCTGCAGTCTCTGGATCGACTCGTCACCAAGGGTAGCCCCATATAGAGTGTGTTGCAGTAGAGGATCATCTAGTTGGGGATCATCTAGTCCAGTCATAGATGACTACAGCTATACGGGATGAGTTGCAGCTAGCAAGGGATGTTAGAAACAACAAAAAGGGGGTTTACAGATACATTAAAAAAAAATCTAAGAAAGATGACCATGAGGAAACCATGAAACCGCTGCTTACTGGGGGAAAGTTAAAGGAACTGTTTAACCTAAACAAAAATAGGTTAAGGGAGACAAACACATTTCAAGTACTAAAAGGCTGCCATAAAGAAGCTGGAGAACAACTGTTCTTCATCACCACTGAGAGCAGGACAAGAGGTTAATAATGCAATGCATTTCTATGTGTTGTTTTATTCAAAAGTGTCTTTGAAGTTTCCTACCCATTCCCTACCATGGTGGCTGTCAGAGACGGAAAAGGGCATTTGGGGGGATTTTTCAGGATCAGAAGTCAGTAACAACAACTTTTAATCAAAGTGTTTTCCAACAGCAAAGAACAAGAGGGAGAACAAAAGAAAAAAAAGAGAGTCAACTCTTAGTTGTGGTGCTAGACAGACACTGCCTTCATACTGAGCAGTCAGTATGCAAAAACATATTGTGGCAGGCTGCAGTTTACCTATGTACAAGAGCAGTCATTGGAGGCTCAGAGGGACTAATTATGAAAATATGATTATAATGGATTAGTCATTCTGTCAATCAGATACATCTAGTAGCACGAAAAGCAAGGGGTGAAAATACCACAGGGTAGGAGAATTCAGTGATATGGTTTTAAACACCATGCTGTGGGGGTGGAGGGGGGGGGAGAGGAACATGGGTTCTGATGGAGCAGGCTGGGAGAGATTAAATTAAAGAAACATACAAATTGCATGGCTTAAGAAATGATCAATGTCCAGTAGTAAAGCAGCTGCCAGACCTACTATTTATGTGTAGCATCTTGATCTGCATGGAAAAGGGAAGATTTTTCAAGTAACTCTGAAATTTGCAGGCTGTTGGCATTAGTCAATATGGCCAACTGGGAGATGGGATGCAAAATGCCGTCTGCTGAGAAAAAGTGCAGGAGAAGTGAGGACTTCTGGAAAAATTCAAGGAAACTTTCCTTCCATTTTATAATCAAAGTGCTAGTAGTACTTTTAGGCTATGTTCTGTCGGACAGATATGTTACAGTAGGTAAGTCTTAAATCACTTTTACTCTTGAGTTGTTAATAGGTCAGGAGCTCTAATCCAGAGTTATTCAAGAGCAGGAAGAGAAGTATGTACACCTGGAAAATGAGTAAATACTCCCCTTCACTTTTTACTTTGAAGTAAAACTAGTGTAAACACTTTACTTCAAGTGAAAGGAGAAAGATCACATTGTTTGCCATGAGCATTAGGAGGAGATTGACAAGTAGGTACTTCTGTTTATAGCTACAGTATGAACAGTATTGAAGTGGAGTAATTACTTTGGGTGTTTTTAAACAAGCGTCTCCCCACCCATTACCCACCCCATCATGCATGTTGCAGGGCTCCATAGGGTGCCAATGTAGCCCTGCAACATGCATGATGGGTGAGTACTGGGTGGAGAGGCGCTTGTCTAAAACTACCCCTTTGTGTCCCCTCGTAGCTCCCGTGCTCCCCCAACTCCCTTATTTGTGGTGCTAAAATGAGTGGCAGTCAGGCTTTGCATTCCAAGGCCCCAGCCCCCTGGAAATGGTCGGCATATCGTGATGCTGAAGCATTCCTACACAAACGACCAGAAACTCTTGACCCCTCTCCCATGATGTGGGACGCTCACCGCCAGGTGAAGGCTCACTTGGAAAAGGTGAATGGTAACCTTCAAGAAAGGACTGTAGTTGCCGCCTGCCGGTCAAAACCTAGAAATACAGCTAGGCGATCAACCCCATTTACGTCTCCGCCCCGGGAAATGGTCCAATGGTCAGACTTGGAGGAAGGAGAATGGGAAGAGTGCAGCGAGGAAGAAGACGACTATTCAAGCGAGGAGATTCAAGTACCCTCACATACGACTACTGTGACTTCTGTGGTGCCGGTGAAGGAAAAGAATACCCCCTCGCCAGCGTTCATAGGCACCACTATACAAGGTGGGGGCCGAAACCCTAGGACATTTCCTTCTGCCTCCCCGAGGTTCCATTCTCCTCCGCAGGGGTTAATGATGAGGAACCAAGTGCTGTCCCCTCCTCCAGCAGTTCCATTGTTTCAGGGTGCAGTTCCGGGCAAAGAAAAGGGGTCTGCAGAGCTCAGGAAAGAAGCAGAGTTCAAGGCTCTAGAAAAAGAGTTACAGGTTAAAGGGAACGAGAACCTGAAATTGAAACATGAGAACCATCTTTTGGAACAAGAAGCAGCGCAGCTCATAGCTGAAATCACCAGGCTCCAATCTGTGTGCGATGAAGAAAGACACCTTCGGCAGGCTGCAGTGGAAGAATGCACACAGATGCAAGCCATTCTCCGGCAAAAAGAACTTGAAATGCAACTAGTCCATGAGAAGCTATGCACGCTAGCCACCTCCTTGCAGAACTTACAAGAGAAGATAGGTGAACCAGGAGATGGTTTTCCACCAACCTCTAACCTTATAAAGGAAGCTCTGTTCCCTCTCGTTACGAGGCCTATTTCACCAGAAACAAATACGCAATTGCCACTGCTGGCCCAGGATCTGGATCTACCAGTCCACCTTGAACGAACTGAGCTTACTGTACCGCTGGAATCTGATACCACTGTCCAGCCCTTACCGGCAGCCCTTCAGTTGGAACTTGAAATCACAGCGAGGCCGGCATGGGCAGACTCCCAGTCAACACCTGAGCTTGCAACCGGGCCACTGCTGGCAGATCCTCAGCTGGTGCCTCAGGCTCCAATGCAATCATTGTCGGAGGCCCTCCAGCAAGTACCCGAGTCTGCTGCTTGGCGGTCGCCAACAACTCCCCAGGCAGACCCTGAGGCTGTTGCCAATTCATCGTCGGCAGTCGCTCAAGTGGAATCCGACACTGCGGCCAGGCCAGCCTTGACAGACTTCCATCCTGTGCCTACCTCTGTTACCTGGCCATCACGGACAGCCTCACAGCTGGACCCTGAGATCACTAGGCCGCCGTCTCTGGGAGCTCTCCATCAGGCACAGGCACCCACTCCCTAGCAGCCGCCAGCCCCCTCCCCACCAGGGTTACTAAACCGTTACTAGCAGCCCTCTGTGCAGATCCTGGTGCTTGACGGCAACCCAAAACTCCTCGGTCAGAGGCAAAGGCTGCTGGCCAGCAAAGGCCAACCTCCCTCCAGTCAGAGCATGAGGCCATCAGCCCACCATCATCAACAGGTCACCTGTCAGGGACTGAGTCTGCTACCAACTCTCGACAGGCAACCATCTTGCACCCCTTATCAGCGTTCCAGGGTCCAGTTGCCACTCGACACATGCCAACAGTCCTTCCACCCCCGATGCCATGGCAGCTAACTGCTCCCCAAGCAAACCCCCACTTCTCAAGGCCAGTGTCTGACGGTACAGCCCAAGTACTGCCTGGAGGGACTGAGACCCAGCATTGGCAAGATACTCTTGAAACTGTATATGGGCTGCCGTTTCGAGGTTGGTTCCACCAATGTCGCCAGCAACGACCCTGCCCTTTTCCCTATTTTCCCTCCTCCCCCCCTGCCCTAGGGAGAGGGGTCCCGGGACCCCACATTCCATGTCCTTGGTACCTTTTGTTCCCCATTATTTGTCTAGCCTAGAGCACCTGGAATCATGTACAGGCTGTGTCAACCCTTCTCTGAGCTATTTTTCACCCTCCCCAAACTGTCCCTCCTTTCTACTTGTAGCATGGGGTTTCTGTAAATCACCATGCCTTGTGTACCCCTTCTTTTGTCCCCCACGTCTGTATCCAGTCCTTTTGTGGCCAAAAGGGGCTGCCCCTTTCCCTGGGGGGAGGGGGTACTGTCAGGGCTGGGCCTCAAACCCATGGCCCTTGGGGTGCTGGAGAGCCTGTCCAGTGCCCTGCGCCACCTGGTGGCCTTGTAAGGGTGTTGGGTTGTCTCCCTTCTGTCTCCTTTGTATGCTTGTTCCTTGTGTGTCATGCCCCTTCCCAGCTGTAGTCAATTACCTTAGCCCTGCCTCCCAGCTTCCTGATTGGCCACAGGAAGTATTTAAGCCTTGGTGTGGCCACAGGAAGCTGGTGGAGCAACGTCTCTTACCCCCTTCCCATTCCTGTCTATGGTGATTGAGGAAGTACTCGTGCTGTCTGTGGTGTGTGAGATTCCTGTGTGTTTTCCCCTCTGCATGTGGTAAGACTGTGTTGTTTCCCCTGTCATGTGCATGCCCCCATGCTTGCTTGTTTCCCCCCGTCTTGTGTGTGCCCCATGTCTGCTTGTCCCCTGTGTCTTGTGTGTATCCCAGTCTGGTCCCTTTGCTCTGTGTGAGAGCTTATGCTCTGGTCCCTTTCCCCCCTGCTCTGTGTGAGAGCTCCTGCCTGAGCTCCTTTCCCCCGCACTGTGTGAGCTTAGGTCTTAGTTCCTTCCCTGCTTAGGGCGAGCCCAGGCTCAGTTCCCCCTTGGCTTTCAGGGAACTGGTTAACCGCCAGCTTCCCCTGACTGGAGCCTCGTGGTCTGTACCCTTGTGGCTGAGTTCTTCCGGATGCCCCTTCCCCTAGTTACCCCTGCAAGGTTTCCCATTCTTGGGATCCTCCCGCCTCTGTGGTGGGTCCTCCCTCTGGCTCTGGGCCCTGGCCTCAATGATGAGTCGCATGCCTTCTTAGACCAGCGTGTCTGGTAGAGATGCTGAGTGCATAATCTCTTGGGTTCAAGAGAGCGACTGAGAGGTTTCAGAGGCTTGCCTTGAGGACACCCTTTTCCCCCCGGTGTCCAGGCCTAGATTCCTCCCTCCTTGTTTCCCTCTCCCCGGCTCCGTCCCCTGGAGCCTGGTAGTTCTGGCCTTCCTTCTCCCTCCTTGTTCCCTCCCCAGCTCCATACCCCGGAGCCTGACACTCACCCCAACTCCCTTGGTAAACGCCCGGCGGAACAGCCAGGTCTTACACTGTCTACGGAAAGAGGGGAGGTCAGTGGTCAAGCGGACCTCCAATGGGAGGGAGTTCCACAGCCATGGCGCAGCCACAGAAAACACCCTCCTCATGGTCGACACGTGGGGGATCTCGAGGAGGGTGCCCCCGGCCGACCGCAGGGGCCGATCCAGAATCCGGAGGGTGAGGCGGTCCTGCAGGTAGGTGGGGCCCAGGACGTTTAGGGCTTTAAAGGTCAACACCAACACCTTGAATTGGGCCCGGAAGACTATCCTCAGCCAGTGCAGAGAGTGAAGCACCGGTGTAATGTGCTCGCATCGGCCCGTTCCCTTCAGGAGATGGGCCGCTGCATTCTGCACCAGCTGCAGTCTCCAAACCAGCACCAAGGGTAACCCTATGTAGAGTGCGTTACAGTAGTCCAGTCTCAAGGTAATAAAAGCATGGATGATTGTGGCAAGATCCGAGTCCGAAGCATACGGCCTAAGCCGACATACCAGATATAACTGGTGGAATGCCCCCTTCACCACAGCTGCCACCGGGACGTCCAGGCGGAGCTGTGGATCCAGGAGTACCCCCAGACTATGGACCTGAGATACCAGAGGAGGATGGACCCCAACAATGATGGGGGCCATCACTCTCCCAGCTTTCCTCACAACCATCACCTCCATCTTGTCAGGATCTAATTTCAGGCGGCTCGCCCTCATCCAATCCCCCACAGCTGACAGACACTGCGTAAGCACCATGACTGCCGGGTGTCAGGTGTCATCAGCATATTGATGACACCTTACACCAAACTCCCTGACAACCTCCCCCAAAGGCTGCATATGCACATTGAATAAGAGAGGGGATGAGATGGAACCCTGCAGGACCCCACACGTGAGGCACCGGGGAGAAGATGAAAAATCACCCAGCACCACACGTTGGGTTCTTCCAGCCATGAAAGAGCAGAACCATTCAAGAACAGTCCTGCTAATCCCTGCCCAGTCCCGCAGCCGAGTCACCAACAGCTCATGATCAATAATATCAAATGCAGCCGAGAGATCTAACAGAATCAACAGGGTTGAATGAACATCAGCATGGTTGTTGAAGTCCCCCAGGACTATCGCCCTGGGGGACCACAAGACCACCTCCAACACCAGCTCAGTCAGTACAGGCAGGGAAGCTGCTGTATAGGTGGCTGCCCAGTATATCAGCAGTACCCCCACTCTGTCTCCTGCCAAATCCAACACCAGATGGAGACCTTCAATACCCATGATAGATTGCACAGGAAATCTCCTCATAGACACGGCATCCTTAAAAATAATGGCTATACTGCCCCTCCAGCTGCGACTGATGCTGAACGGAGTACCCAGCTAGAACAAGGTCAGTCAGTATAGGCCCCAACTCAGAGTCCAACCAGGTCTCCGTAATACATGTGAGATCAGCCGCCTGTTCCAGGATCATCTCCCAGACCTTGGTTGACTTACTGGCCACCAACCTCGCATTTACCAGCAACAAACCGAGGCCAGGGGCCCTCTGATTTCCCGATCACCTCACCGCCTGCCTAGGGTCCATTGAGCGGGACAGGTACAAAATATCTGTCCCGTCTCACAGATCTAACTCGTCTCCCAGAAGGACCATAATTCCCCCAGCCCAACACGACTCCTATGGCTGCAGACACACAAACACACACTGCCCTCCCAACCCCCCTCCCCGGAGGCTGTCCCGCCAGCCCCCTGAAGGAGATACCCACCCACTATCCTCCTTTGCCAGAGGAGGATAACACCCCCCATCCACTCTCTCCTGAACCATCCCCTCCACCCCCCAATATTCCCCTCCCTCCTAACCACCCATTCCCCTCACACCAGGCAACACCCCTCCCTCTATATGCCCCCACCTCACACCTGGGTGCATATTTCAGGAAACCCCCTCCCCAGAGGCTGTCCTGCCAGCCCCCTGAAGGAGATACCCACCCACTATCCTCCTCTGCCAGAGGATAACCCACCACCCCCCATCCACTCCCTCCTGGACCATCCCCTCCCTCCTAACCACNCCCCACCTCACACCTGGGCGCATACGACGGGACCTCCCCCCCCATACCCAATCCCTACTCCCAACACCCTTCTACCCCACTAAAAATCTCCCACTTCTACTCCAATCTGCTGACTACAGCGCCCGCCACTCCAATTGCATTACAACTAACCCCCAACCCCCTCAAATCCCGAAAGCCCTGCAAGGGCCGCACCTTTAGCTTGCGGCCTTGGTGCGTAGTCTACGGTGTGTGCCTGTGGTGGTGTCAGGGTCCTGGGGCCTTTTAAAGCCCCCGGCTTCTCCTCCCAGCTCTCGTTGTCTGCTGCGGGTGTGTAGCCACACCCAACCACAATTCCAAGCAAAGGGGGAGGCAGATGTCACTCACAGGGCTGGAGATGTCAGTCCCAGCAGGGGTGGGGAGACTTCAGCTCTTCCCAGTCTCATCCTCCTTCCAAACAGCCGAGGAGTCACTCTTCGAAGAAAAGAGCCACACAAAGAACGGCAGGTACTTTGAAGTGCATTCCCTTGCATTGTGCAACTCTGTCAATCTGTACCCTGCTCCACTTGCCAGCCTTTCTCTAGTTGACATGCCAGTTGGTGGTTCTATTAAGTAAATAGTTCTCACAACATTGTAGTGGAAGATTAACAATTGCTGTAACGAAGTGGCTTAATCAAGAGGAATAAGCCAAGCAGCTAGACAACCAGAAACTCTTGAGCTCTACTACTATGAAAAAATATTGCTGCATTAAGGAAGAGGCTAAAGATATCGTCCAACTCCTCAAGCCTGTCTCATCTAAACCGGATCTTAGTCCTAATCTCTGAAAGTTGCCTAGGATGCTAACACCAAAAAAGGGAGCAGAGAATCCAAGTATACAGGTAACAGAACTAAAGTGACCAGAGAGCCAGTAAATGGAACCACAACAGCATACATGACCAAATCAATGGAAAAACAGTATCTGAATCACTCTCTCTTTTGACGCCTGGATGTCAGTCTTCTGCTAACCTGGGGAATGGTCTACAGCAGTGGTTTCCCAACCTGTGGCTCATGATCAACATGTTTCTCACAAAGTCCCTTCATTTTGCTCACAATAGCTCAGTAAACAAATGCAAAATTCTGGGAGGGAGGGAGCAGAGAGAATAGAGAAAGTGTGTGTGTGCAACTCTGAATTGGCAAGGAAAAGGGTTTAAAAGTACCTCAAACTCCAGAGGCTGCTGGGAGAGGGAAGTGAGGGGACTGGGAGGGGGACTCTAAGCTGCAGGGGGGAAAGTTGTGTTTTTAACCATCTTGGGTATGGTTTCTAAAAGAGACAGGTGCGCTAAAATATATATTTATTTTTAGTTTCTCCCTTATTTTTATTTTATGCTTACTTACAACCTTAGCACAGAACCTGTTTGTATGACAACTTTCAAAATGAAATTGAGGCTTGCCATAAATCTTGAAATTTGATAGTGGCTCAAGACCACAAAAAGATTGGGTGCCACTTGTCTAGAGACACCCTGTTTTCATGCACAGTAAAAGGAAGAAGAGAACTGAGAGTGCAGCAGCTGCAGTCAAAGCAACTACTACATGAAAACAAAGATAATCAAGAGAGGCAACCAGTACCTGAGGAGCTGATGTCACTTTTATTTCCACAGGCACAACTGCACTGAGTTCCATGGAGTCACTCCAGATACACTCACACTTGTATGAACAAGATCAAAATAAAAGTAACACGAGTTCCCGTAGCACTTTTGCCCTACTCTTTATTCATAGAAAGAGAAAAAGAGATCGAGTTATTAGTTAAAAACAGAGTCAGTGGTGGCAGACTCGGTCTACATTCAGAGTCGCTTACATTGGCTTTCACTCTAAGAGTCTTCTTCTTCAGTCCCCTCACCACCTTGCTGCTTAGATTCTTTTGAGTTTAAGGCACAGTATAAAGAGCGTTTAAGCAGAATAAAAAATAAAAAAGGACACATATGAATATAAGAAAAAAGTGCCCTCCCACCCTCCATCCAACCACTTAGTGGTGTCAGAAGAAAACTGGGGGAGGAAGGTGCAGAGAAAAAGTCTTGCAAGGGCAACTAGCTGAGAAGAAAGCCAGTGATACTTGCTTCGGCTTTTTCTCCACTTCAAATCAAAAAAGAGAGTGGAGAGTGAGGCTGCTTTTTATTTTTTAAGATAAAAAAGTTAGTAAGCAAAGGAGAGAATCCCCCTGTGGCAAGCTGAGAAGCTACTTCAAAACAAACACAGTCATTAGCTTGGGAGAAAGCACTTCCCACAGGGAAGAGAAAGGCACACATACAAGGTGGTCACAAGAACCCCATCAAACTGCGACTTTATTTTTGATTTACAAAGATGAGCTGTTGATTCTTTCAGTGCCTGTATGAAAGCTCAGGGGGCAAGTTCCATTTTATTCACTGTGTGCTTGGTAATAACACCATTGTTATTACATTAAATTGTCTGGGGTTTTTTTAATCTCTCCCCCAGCCCAGTGCACACAGACTAGCTTCCTCCAAACTCAGCACTTTCTGCAACTCATGATTTTCATGCCATGTTCTATGCAGGCTGCTACAAATATCTCCAAGATGGTCAAGAAGTGAAGATTCTGACCTTGGAATTTTCAAAGAGGCCCAGTACACATGTAAAGATGAAAGTGCCCTGCTAATCTTTACCTGGACCAACCACACTCTGGGCAGATGCTTTAATCACTTTGCTATGCAGGAGATGTGTCTGAGCAATAGCACCATACTTAGCAAGGTCCAAGCTAGGGTGGACTCACTTACGGAGTTCCTGATTAGCTTCTGCATGCCCCAGCCCTGATTGGCCAAGGAATACTGTCATGTATTTCCTATTATAAGAATATAATTTTTGGCCATCTGTGTTTCTAATGTATTGATTTTGAGTTTCAATATATTAACTTTCTGTTTCAATGTATTGAACTTGTGTTTTACTGCATTGATTTTTAAAATCCGTTTCTGTATTACCTTGGTTCAGGCTGGGGCCTCCTCAGCTGCATTCCAATGAACTTTTTTTAAAACTTCTCAGTGAACTTTTCACTGTTTCCTGTTTCCTTGAAGCTGTGGTCAGTTCTCTCTGTAATCTGACAATTAATTTTGATGGAAATATGAGGTTTTGTTCAAACCTTGAAGGAAATCTGAGTTTCTGTTTAGTTTCTTTACTTGCTCAGAATTAAGAGAGCCAATTAGAATCCTGTGTATTTCCATGCTAACTGATGCCATCAGCGTCACTGCTCAGTAATGTCAGCTTCTGGCGAACTTTGCTTTAAGAAGGGAGACACTAGCTTTGCTTTTTCAGATTGAAATCCTACACTATGTTGGTTTCTCTCTCACCATCATGGCAGAAAAAGGGAAGAACTGGGAAGAATGTAATGTATTATTCTTGATATCTTTGAGCCAATGAATTGAGCATATGTTAACCTTTTAGAAGCTATATTCTTAAAATAGAAATGTTTTTAAGATCATGTAACTTTGATGGGCTATCAATACCATTCTATGTAAGCTACTGATATTTTCTATTTAAATTTAAGTAAACTATGCCTATATTTTTATTATATTCTGAGTCTCATGTTCCATTTATTTATAAATATATTGTCATTTTACAATACTTGCTTTGCTGGCTTGGCATCAAAGTAAAGTGTAAACTCATTTTATACAACTTGGAGAAGAGTGGCCCAATCCAGTTAGACCAGATCTGCTTGGAAACATAGCTCTCTTTCCTTTTGTAAAAAAGAGACACGCAACATCTGGGCCACAGTCAAGAAGCTGTCTGATCACTGTGGTGGCTCTTGGTTTGTTCAGAGACTCAGACTTTGCTGAGCCGTCTTGCATTTGAATACTGATCCTGGTTTTCTTTCTGCCTGCCTCCAGTCTTGCTCTCTCCCCACTTTGCTGACTACCTGGTTCCTCACATGACTCTGGTTTCCAGCATATGATTCTGGATCCGACTTACTAGCTCCCAATTTAGAATCCGACCAGTCAGTTACTGACCTGGCTTTTTTCCTCGGCTCTTGACTTGGCATCTGGCCATGTGGTTCCTGATTTGCCTCAGCATGGAGCTGGGTTCCATTCAAGGGCCATCTGTCCCCCACCCCTTCATTGTAATGGTGACACACTGCTGTTGTTGCAGCCCCTGGGTACATTTAAAGGAGCAGGACATGCTCAAGGCACCAGAGATCCAACCAACCAGGAGAGAGGCAGGCAAGGAACAATGGTGCACTTGTCAGTAGCAAGCACCCACAGCAAGTGGCAGCAACTTGCTGTCCATCAGCATGTTTTCAAAGACACACTTAACAATAAACATGCTGCACAAACTATATTTGCACAACTAGACATAATGGAGGAATGTGTGTTTAACATCAAAAAGAATAGCTAGTAGCTAGTGTTACTTCCATTAGTACCCTGTATCCTACTCCTTGCTGAGATCACAGGTGAACAGGAGATTCTGGGTAGTGAATTTATATATTGGAATATGGTGAGTGAGGTGGGAGATCGGCCGGAGATCACTTTGTTGCCGGGTCAGCTGCTCGCCCCTGCTACTTTATTGCTAGGTCCCTAGAAGTTGCCGAGAGGGCATTTTGACCAGAGAAGCCTGTTGACTTTGGTGTGAGCTGTCTGCAAAAGGGATTGGAAGCACCTGGCGACGCTGCCTTGGGGGCTATAAGGGGAGGAACAGAGCCTGACGTGAGCGCCGTCAGGCGTCACGCCTAAGGGCTGCGAGCGCAAGGGCGATACCTTGTGCACACGGCCTTAGGCGTCGGCGGGGCAGCGGGACCCCCCTTTTTTATTTTTGGCTATGGGGTTGCTGTAGAACGGATTAGTAGCTGAGTTGCCTGTGGGGTCTGCCGAGATGTCCAAGAAGAGACGACATCAGCAGGGGTTGTTGTCTGTGAGTCAAAATCAAGCAAAACAGCAGAAATTGGACAGTTTCCTCTCGGTACCATCAGACAATCAAGGCACCCTTGAGGCTTCAAATGGAGTTTCTTCACTGAAAATCTCCTCGCCAGTTTGTGACTCGCAGAAAAATGTATCATTTTCTTCTAGCTCTTTATTGACTCTGCTGGGCGCTGTTGTTAAAGCAGTAGATTATTCTAGGTCGGCTTCTGCGGAAGCACTACCGACCCCAGTCCATCCTTCATTTGGGGACCTCTTGGGGGATCAATGTTTACTAATTGGGAATTTACTGAAGAAACTGTTAGTTAGATTAGATGAACTGGCTAAATATTCCCTAGAGCAGCAAAAACAGATGGCTACTGTTATTGATTTTATTGCTTCGCGTAAAATCCCTTTGGGGGAGGGGCCAACTAGGCAGTACCCCTCTTGTGAGTCTGCAAATCAAATCAAGGAGGGTATTAATGATAATGATGGGGCAACAGAAAAGCCTCCTAAAAACAACAAAGGTGGTAATCAGGGAAGTAGACCCACTGCTGAGGTGATTCCATTCCTTAGCCCGATGTGGGGAGCAGTGTCTTTTAGAGTGCTCCCACTCCCTAACGGTGTTTTTCCTCGATGGGGTTCTAGGAGGGCCATACATAGGCACCTTTGCTCCATTATGGGTTACATCCCAGCCGAGGCTATCAGGCATGTTCAGATTCTACCGGCCTATCCAAGAGTTCAGCGATTGGTGGTTCATTTTAGCGATATGGGGGTGGCCTCTAGAGTCTTGAAAATGAGCAATCTGTTTGCATCATGGGGGATTTATGTGGGGGAAGTATTGAGGGATGCCCCACCCAAATGTAATCCCCCATCTGAGATAAATGGAAAAATCACCACGAAGCAGTTAGTTTCTCCATTGCATAGAGGGCAAGGTGCCCCCCAGCCAGGCTCAAATGATGGTATGGAGGGTATTGCTTCCTCCCAAATTTGTGCTCGTATCCCAATAAACGAGCGCCTGATGGGGATAGCACAGGGGTCTAGCCCGCAGGTTGCGGTTATGGAAACATTGCCGGTTGAAACCCGCCCTGAGCAGAATGAGAAATCATTAAATTCTATGCCACCGTTAGAGTCCCCGTCGTTGGATAGCTCATTGCTGATGGATATACAGCAATCCCTGCCATCAGTATCAATTATCACACAGGCAGTGGTGACCGAGGGGTTTTGCCCTCTACGTAATCATCAGCAGGAAATTCGGAATTCTCTATTAGCTATAGGGCAGGAGCCGGTAGATAAGGAGTTATCGGAAGATTCAACTTGATATAAGTCCTCAGGGGATGACTACTGGAAGATAGGGTCGTGGAACATGGCTGGATGGGCAACGCAGATCCAGAATGCTGAAGTCCTCAATTTCATAAGAGGTTTTCACATCCTAGTATGCCAGGAAACATGGGCCACAACATCTATAGATCTCCCCTCTGAGCTTTCCGATTATGTGGTTTTTTCGGTTCCTGCACTAGTAGGGGGAGGGGGACGTCCTAGTGGGGAGTTGGCACTTCTTGTCAAAATGGAATTAAGTGGACTGATAGTCTCCACATTTAGTTTTTTCTCTGCTGGGTTGGGTATATTTTTAAAGAGTGATGGGTTGTTGGTGATTGTGTTAAATATTTATCTTGTTCCCTCCAACTCCAAATACTATGATGAAGGGTTGTGGGACAAGTTAGAGGGATACTTAGAGAACCTTATCTCAACGTACCCGGGTGCCCTTTTTTTGATATTGGGGGACTTTAATGCTAGATTGGGAGGTTCTGATGAGCAGCTTTTAGAACATTGCCCTTTTGCCAACTTTAATCAGAGCACCCTGGGTGGTGTGCGTCAGTCCAAGGACAATGTTATAACCCATGCAGGTATTAAATTGGCCAAGATAGTTGCTGCCCTTGATCTATGTATATTAAATGGTACCCATGGATCTGATACCAAGGGAGAATTTACATATGTGGGCCCTAGGGGCTCAAGCGTAATAGATTTAGGGTTGGTAACTCCCAATGTGCTAGATATCCTTAAGGATGTTGTGGTGGGAACTTTCCTTAGTAGTGATCATTTGCCATTGGAGGTGACCCTTTGGTCACCATGTAAGTTAAGTAGATATTTAGTGATGCCATCTGTGGTGGATTCCAGTGTTTCTGCAAATACAGTACCTTTACCTACGTTAAAGTGGGACCAGATATCAACATTTCCCTTTTTGCAGTGCATGGGGAATGAGGAGGCTAGTCTTCTTCGTGATCAAATCCTGGATCTATCTAACCCGGAGCAAATAATTGAGGCTTATAACAAGCTGAGTGGGACTATAAAAATTTTTTGGGAATGCCATTATGTTCAGAAGAAAAGGGGCAAACCGTGGGGATTCAACCCCTGGTTTGACCAAGATTGCTATAAAGCCAAGTGTGCCTATAGAGACATATATAGAGAGTATCGGCAGGGTGCATATAGCAAAATACCAACGCGATATTTTCAGGCCAAGAGAGATTATAGGAGGCTTCTTAGGTCCAAACGTCAGGCTTTCAATCAGCTTAGCTGGGAGAAAGTAGTTGAAGCAGCTAAGAGAGGTGATTCCAGAGACTTCTGGAGGCTGGTTAAGCGGGGGACAACACGGGACCCAATTGGGAAGCAGTTGTTGATTCCAGCTCAGGTGTGGACCAGGTATTTCGGGGAACTCTTTTCAGCCCAGTTGTTATCAGAAGGACCTAGGGAGATGGGGGGGGGCACTTCCTGAATGGCCCCCAGTAACGGATACAGTAATTGCTGATTTATTAGCATCTATTAAAAATAACAAGGCGTCTGGGAGGGATTTGATCCCTATTGAACTGCTCAAAGAATATAGTCAATGGTGGATACCTATGTTGGTAGCTGTTTTTACAGCAATTGATCGCACGGGCATTATGCCAACACTATGGAATTTGGCAGTAATTGTTCCCATCTTCAAAAAGGGAGATAGATTGTCCCCAGCCAACTATAGGCCAATTAGTTTACTGTCTTCCATCAGTAAACTTTATGGGAAATATTTAGCCTCTAAATTGGTGTCTTGGATCGAAGATTTTGATATATTTTGGCCTGAGCAGGCGGGCTTTCAGAGGCAACGGTCGGTGGTTGATCATGGTTTAGTTTTGGCCCATCTGGCGGAGAAATACAGGTCTAAAAATGGCTGCCTATATGCAGCTTTTCTTGATTTAAGGTCTGCTTTCGACCTAGTGAATAGGTCTCTTTTATGGGCTAAGCTTGACAATACTACCATCGATAAGCGTCTTCTGTTTCTTCTTCAGAAACTGTATGAAGATTCCCAGTTGATGGTTAAATTATCTGCTCTGGGGCATGTTACTGATCCGGTCCCTGTAAAGCGCGGAGTACGTCAAGGGTGTGTGCTCGCACCAATTCTATTTAATTTGTATATCAATGATATTGTCCCCCTTATGGCGCAATCACAATTTTTCCCACCTAAATTGGAAGAAAGATATATTGGATGTTTGCTCTTCGCCGATGATATGGTAATTCTGTCTCAAACTAAAGTGGGTCTTAATAGGCAGCTGCAGAGATTAGTTCAATATTGTCGGGATAATGGAATGGAGATTAATCATGGCAAATCGAAAATTATGGTTTTTGCCAAATCTCAACGGAACAGGTCCCATAAGTGGAGGTTAGAGGGCAAGCAGATACAGCAGGTCAAATTCTTTAAATATCTTGGTCTGCTTTTTCATAGTTCTGGTGCATGGCATCACCACATTAAGGGGGCTATCTCTAAGGCTATCTCTAAGGCTTCTAGAACTTCCTTGGCGCTCCGGAAATTCTTAACTCATACAGGGGGGGAGGAGGTGCAGATGGCTGTGCAGGCATTTAACGCCAAAGTATCATCTCAGGTTCTTTTTGGGGCCAAGATTTGGGCACCCTATAGTATAGTAGCTCTAGAGTAGGTACAAACCAAATTCCTGCGTGCGATCACTGGGGCTCCTGGTGGAACATCGAATGGGGTAGTGAGGTGGGAGCTGGGTCAATGTCGCTGGATCTTCAGGGCGTGGAGTGCAGCTCACAAACTGAGGCTGAGACTTGATAACCCTGCAGTGAAGGGCCTTCTGGCATACTTAAAGAAGGACCCTTTTAGGAGTAGCTGGTTGGAGAAGGTGGAGGCCCATTTAATGGAGTTAGGGTTCTCCAGAGAGTATTTGCAGGAGAGGGGGAGTTATGGGGCATTACGAGAAGTTGGGAGAAGGTGGCAGGATATGATCGCTCCTGCAATGGATACTATGGCCTCATTCCTTATTTCCCGCTTGCCTTTGAGAGCTAAAAGGCTATTTCTGGCAGCCCGTGTGAACGCCCTGCCATCTAAAATCCTTGAGGGGCGTTTCAGTGGGGTTCCATACGCCTTGAGACTCTGCCTCTATGATCATCTTGAGGCTGAAACTGCATCGCATATTATCTTTAGTTGTCACCTCTATGATAAAATAAGGTTTGATTGTCTGAACGAATTTATTTTGAATCACCCAGGTAGATCTCTGGAAGCTTTGCTAGTACTTGCATTAGCAGATAAAGAGGCAACAGTGACTAAGCAGGTTAGCTCCTTTTTGGTGCGGGCTTTTGCCCTGCGGAAATTATTCCTGGAATTTAAGTCACCTTTGGAGGGGTAGGGTGGGTTGTGCTTCTTCTATATGAGTTCTATTCCTTTTTCATTCTCTTTTTATTACTTGGAGTTGTTTGCTAATTTATGGATGTATTGTATTTGTATTTGTATAATGTATTTGGTTTGTGTGAAGGCAATGGCCTATGGCCACGCTGAATGAAGCTAAATCAATATTGGAATATTTCTGAAGAAATAAGGTGGTGTCCCCTTAACAGGAAGCAAGGAAAATCAGTTCTGTGACATTTTTCAGGTGTGGAGCAGAGAAACCATGGAAAGTGTAAAAGAGCAGGTATAAATACTGGTGTGCAGCACGCAGGAGAGATTTTAGACAACATCCCAACAACAGATTGTGTAGTCAATAGGGATGGGAATTTTAGATTCAGACAGAACCGAATAAACCCCAAAATGGCCGATTTGGATCTTTTTCAGTTTCAGGCAATTTGGATCTTTCACATTAATATTTTTATTCAGATCTTTTAACAATTATGGTTTGTTCCCATTGACTTCAATGGGGGAAAATGCATGCAAAAAGTCCAAATCGAGATCCAAAATTACTAAAAAACGAAAACTGAAAAATCCGAATCCAAAATTCCCCCTGGAATCCCACCCCTAGACTAGTCAACATTTACAACTGCTACCTGCCCCACAGATAGCTGTCTGCAGCAGCTGCTGAAGGGCACTGCCTAAGGGCGCTGGGCTGTTTGTGGTCGGTGGCTGTGATGGGGACAGGCGTGAGGGTGCTTTGGATTGCTGCAATGCTCTAGTGAATGGAGTGCATGGTTATGGGTGGGTGGAATGGGTTTGGGAGGGAGGGTGCTTTGGTTTTCTGCAATCACTCTGGTGGTTGGACTGTATGGTTATGGGTGGGTTGAGTTGATGGGTGGGGTTACAGGCATTAGTGGATAGGAGGGGCAAATGCATGGGCCAAATAAAGTTGGCCCACTTAGCCAAATTGTCAGCAGTTGAACCCTCTCGCTATCAGTGTTGCTGTCCCCCCAACTGATAAGTGGTCAGTTCGTGTGATCAGATGTGAGGGATCCCTTCCAGGAGGACCTCAGATTGATGGATGGTAGAGTGGGCTGGGGTTTTCTTTTCATATGTAATTATTGCTCTGTTAATTGTTGTAAGCCACCCTAAGCCAATGTAGGGATAGAGCAGTGTATAAACCTATTATAATAATAATTAAATTAGAGGAGAGAATGTAAAATTAGTACTCTTTGCTTTAAGCTGTAACCTGAGAATGAAAAATAAGGTTCAGGGACTTTCTTTTAGGATTTACTGACTGTCCAGCTTCTGCCAACATGGAGAACACTATAGACAAGGTATATAAATAACTTACCAGTCATGTGATACAGCACATTCATAGTACCCGAGTTAGAGCTTGTCAATAGCCCAGCATTGACTGTATTGCCAAACACACTGTAAACGGCTTAAATAGGTTCAATAAAGCCATTTAGAATGAGCTCACTTATGCATTAACTAAGTGCACCTGCAGTTGCTAAGCGGTTATCTAAGAAACTAAGCTGTTAACTAAGGAACAAATCATTCATAAAGACAACAGGGTCTTTATTTCATTAGCCTGTAGATTCATCTGATGGGAAACAAGATTGGGTTCTCCAAATAAACTCATTCTGAACATCTGACATGAAGCAGAAAAAAATCACTTGATTCCTAAGAGAAGCTGATTCAGAAAAAGTCCTAGAACATGGCACTGGGAAGAAGGGGTGTGTGCAAGTCACAGCTGTGTCTGGAGGTGCATTGTCTGCCAATAGTGTGACCCTCAACCCCATCAAAAGGAACTAGGCAGAACATTCTGACACACAGTACTCTGGGATAGCTTGTGGGGGCAGCTTATTATATACACACACACACACAACTATATATACATTGCTTGATATCACCTCCCTTAACTGAATCTGAGGTCCTGGAAGGGATCCCTCACTCCTGATCACACAAACTGACTACTTATCAATTGGGGAATATCAACATTGATAGTGGAGGTTGAACTGCTGACAGTTTGGCTAAGCTTACCTGCATGCAGTGACCACACCTCTGTAAAGGGGATAGGCTGAAGTAGGCTATTGTATAGGATTCAATAGAGATATATGTTGTACTGAACTGTTTGCAGTGTGTGTTCTTTGGAATTTTGATTTTATTTTAATCACTGGCACGGTGAGGAATGAGCTGCCACACGAGCTGCCCAATTAATACCAATCCACTCACCTGCTGCTAGTCAAAGGTTCACAAACAAATATGATACTTGGAACATTCAGGGTGGAGCTACAGCAAACTCGGTCTATCTGCAATAGCCAGATGCTTTAGAGAAAGATCCAACAAACCCCGTTTACTGACAATAATCTTTGGTATAACCCCAGAACAACATTTAATTTAAATGTTTAAGTATGAACTTAGGTGCCAAGCTTTACACAACCATATTTGAAAATGGTGACCTAGGGGCACACACTCACCAAACAAAGCCAACCTCTGGAGGAAGACTCCCCAGGTAGTTTATCCAAAGGTTAGGCCCCCTATCTTTCCTCACTTGTTTCCCACCATATTCCCACCGAGCTTCACTCTTCCTCTGGCACCACACTCGCCTGCCCATGAAACCCTTACTTCTCAAAACACATTTTGTCCCTTCTTCCATGCTGCTTCCTCTGCCTGGAACTCCCTCCCTGAATGCATTCACTCTGCTTCCTCTCTCCCAACTTTCAAGCCCCTCCAAAAACCCCTCCTCTTCCCCTCAAGGCCCTCCTCCTCCTGCCCTTGGAGCTAGCCAGCATTGTAAAGCCTTCGCCTCTTCCCTCAAGTCCTCTCCTCCCCTTCCCAGCTAACCAGCACCCCCAAAGGTCCCTCCTCTTCCCCTTGTGCTCCCCTACATGCCTCCTCCCCCCCGCTAGCCAGTGCCCATAAATCCCCCAGACAGCAAGGGCTCTGAGAATAAGTGAGTCCATAATAAAGCTGGTATTTGTGTAAAACAATATAGGAGTATGTACCTATAAAATGTTTCTTTGAAACCGCTCATTGTGAAGAGTTGAGAATTCTTCTTGAACAACTTTGCCTCCCAAAGCCAGGCCTTCCCTAATCCAGAAAGCATAGTAGCTAACCCATCATGGGCTCCAGCTGAGGGGGAAGAGGACTTTGGTGTTAGGGAGTGTCTGCAAAACTTAGTTAATCTTCTGGGAACTGTGCTTTCCTAAAGCAAAGCACCAGTCATTCCCTTCCCAGCAGAAACTATTTCTATTGTCCCACCCAGAAATGCCTAGCGGGAATCCCTGGAAACCTAGTAATCCTGCCTCCCGCCCCATGGGCTCATGGGCCCAGGTGTACCTGCATCTGTCATGGCTACTTCCCTGCCCACCCCCACCCCCCTCTTTCCTAGATTATAAACCTCTTGAGGTAGGGACTGATTGTACAGCATCAGGTACATTGTTGGTGCTATACAAATTAATTAAATAAATAAATAAATAAATAAATAAATAAAATTAAGTTTCATGTGGCCTCCCATGTCCAGGGTATAAATGACCCCTAATCGATTTTATCACATGGAAGCAATTACACTCAGCATTAGCGAACATATAGTAACTTTTATACATGGATAAATAATCACACACTATTCCCCTTGGGGTTATTTACACCCAGGTAGGCTTCATTTCATGTGAACATCCTTGAGAACAACCATGTCAGTGGCAGAGCCAGGAAGAGAATCCAACCCATCCTTCATTCAACCAGCCTCTCCCACCACTCACAACACGCTTCATGCAGGACTTTTGTGGAAGTCCTTTTGTCTAACCACGTAGAAATGTTAGCAGCAGTGATGTTGGAGTGGACTCAGAAACACCACTGTTTTGGCTGGCCTGCTGTTTCCAGACATCATGAAAGAGAACCATGGCATGAAGGAATAATCAGAAGATATTCTCACTGCATTGACAAACTTTCTATTCAAAGACTCTCACTTTTTGAGAGAAACCTAGAACGCTAACAAAAAATTCCCTGCAGATATAGTAACTGAAAAATACCAGCCAGAAATGAGTAGATTATGAACAAAAAGATTACATCAGAATAGATGTTGACTTTGTATCTCATCTTTCCTACTCAAGGTACAATCCTTTATAAATTAATGAGCTTTAGAGTAGAGGTTCAGTGAGTGTGTAACCATTGCAGTCATTACGGAGACTTGAATATTAGAACTTGCTTGGCAGGGGGAAACTTTACTCTTTAACTTCCTCTGGGACACCCATCAGAGATAGGCACTAAAGGACTTTAGTTTAAGTAACACAGTCAAATTATGCTAGCTGTAACTTTGTAACTTTTAGCCTAGAATCTAAAATGTGGTACAAAGTCTTTACTTACCCCTAAACGGGACTTGATTTGTAAATTTAGAGATTCTAGTTCACTGAAATTAAGGTAAGAGAGTTCCCAATGCCCCCACCCATGCCTCCCCAAGCCACACCCCATGGAACAAGTTACACTTTCCCAAAAAAACATCATGTCCTCCAGCCAGTTCCTCGTTTTCTTCTGCTGCATCAAGAGCAACAAGAGTTGTGCTGGCCCTGGCCCCAAGAGGGTGGAAAAAAGGATTCAGGTTGCTAACTCAGACTGAGCAAGCTAAAATTAAACCCTAAGAGTAGCAATAATTACTGCAGCACTTACATAACATTTGCAGTCTTAAAGCATGTTCCAACATTAACTCATTAGCTGTCTCAATAGCCCTAAGTAGAAACTAATTAAAGGCCTAATGTCCTAAGTCTACTGAGGTTGATGGAAGGTTTCCATCAGCTTCCATAAGCGTTGAACCTGGCCCCTCTATTGTGTCATCCAGTGGAAGTTACTAAAAACTTAAGGGATCACATTTGCTCAAATTCAGTGTGCACAGTGAAGCCTTCTTCAATGAATATTAGATAAGGAAACAAGACTTGTAGGGTCCACTTAAAAAAGCATGCTTATGAAAAATGCATGGTGCAGGGCTGCATTAGTTCCAGTACAGCCCTGCAACATGTATTTTTCATAAATGCCCTCTTAACAGGGAGGTATGGTAATCCTCCTTTATAGTACCGCAGCTGAGCCTCAGTGCCAGGCCTTCAGGGCTCTGCTGGAGCAGCCATATGATTATTAATAAAATCATTATAGATATAATTACTTAAATGTTTCTAGAATTAGCCTGTCTAAAAAAATGTTTGCTGTCTGCATTTCTTAAAGAAAAACTGCTATAGAATATAAATAGATATTCTTACCTCTGTGAGCAAATTGATAGGAGCAAATTGATAAGAAAACTATATAACACTTTGTGCTAACTGGAGCTGATTCAATTAAACCAGTTTCCTTAAAAAAATGTAGGGTTGGAATGAACCTCAAGGATCATTTACGCAACCTCCTTCCCCTCCCACCCCAAATTAAGGCACACCTCTCACCTCATCAGCAAGTGCTTGCTTAGAAAACTTAGACCGCTTTCTCACGGGGCAATATGCTCAGCATTTGGCTCCGGGAAAAACTCTGGGAGGCAAATGCTGCGCAGCTTCTGTCTCATGGGAAAACAAAGCCACGCAGCTTCACCTCCAATTGTGCAGAGGATACAGAGCTCGATTTTCCAGCGTTGTAACCTCCGTACGATCAGAGGCACAGCTGCGTGGCTTTGTTTTCCCACAAGACAGAGGCTGCACAGCATTTGCCTCCATGAGTTTTTCCCAGAGTAAAACGCTATGCATATTGGTGCATGAGAAAGTGGTCTTACTGCAGTTTAAGTGGGGATTTAATTTGTTTTTTGTTCAATTCTATTTCCAATTAGACTTTACTAAATTAAAGTGAAATAAACTTCTAAGCCAAAATAAGACAATTCACAAAATAAGACAATTGCACCACTGTCAGACTTTCTATATGACATTCGTAACAGAGGGTGTTTTTAAATGAGACGCAGCCACGCATGGCTCCCCTGTCCATGTGTCCAACTGCTTGTGTGAAGGTGGTGCAAGGGGAGGTGTGCTCCTGTGACCCGTACAGCAGCCACTCATGGCCACGTATGGAGCATCGCCAAAAAATCGGGAGTGCCCTATGCGGGCCAGGATGGCCACCTCCATGGCCGGGGCAGCCATGCTGGGAACTGCCTACATGAAGCCCTCCACACACGTCAGTGTTCATCTGTATTGACTAGTCCATATTAAATTCAAACACCTCAATAATAAAAGGGGTACATTCATTGACCTTATACGACAAAGCTGAATTCACACCACACTTTGTTATACCAAAATTGTTTTTGTCCTGGGGTTTCATATTTGTTTGTTACTCAAAGCAGGAATTATGAGACATATTGCCCCCCGCCCCCCAATCAGGACCACAGATCCTGATTCGATGGGGGGGGCTGGGCCACATGTGAAATCTTGGTGGGGGGCTAATTGGCATAATTGACATAATTTCCCCTCATACCTGCACACACCCCTTACCCTTAGTTTACCCCTTAGCTTTCTACACAGTGCCCCCTCGCAACTTCTGTCCCACAGATGGGGGGAGAAACTGGGCTGGTGGGTTGCCACCCCCAGTCCCCTAGGCACAAGGCCCAGGCTGGCATGGGGCCATGTGCAACCACATGTCGCACATGCCTAGGGCTGGCCCTGGTGACTGGCCAAGTCAGTTTCTGGAGACTGGTACTGCGCATTCACAAAGATATTGCAATCCTCTCTCATGAATCAAAGAACTCATATTCTTTTTTATTTTAAAAGCTTCTCTCTAGCACTTCCTTTCCCCAATCCCCATACCCCAATCTGAATCCTACACAATACTCATCAACTTAAAGATTCATGGGGGGAGGAGTGGGGCTGGAACTGGGCATCTGGCTCAGCTAGCCTTGGGTTAGCTCCTGGGACAGGGAACTACCTTATGTTCCAGTGACTGCTCTGCATACCTGACAGCTTCATGTTCAGCCTGGGCTTGGCTTTTAATCATCTGCTTTTCCCATCCCTTCTGCCATCCACCCATGGCCACTCACGGAGCATTGGAGAAAAAGACAGGATGCTCCATGAAGGGGCAAGCAAATCTGTGCATGGGGAGGGCCCCACGTGCATACCTGGCCCATGTGAACACCTATCCAGAGTGTAACAAGAAGACTTGGAGTCTGGGAGGTTTATTTAAGTTTTTCATTTATTTTTAGAAGTTAAATGAAGAGCAATCCATTGCTAGTTGCTGCTATGCAGCCAGCTTGCCCACCTGGCCAGGAGAGAGGCACCGAGCGAGGGAGAGAGCCAGCAGAGACAGGGAAAACCCCTCCCACAAGGCTGGACTGTACCACGCCCCCCAGGCCCGAAGTGTGCCCAGTCTCCCTGAGCCTGGGCTATACCAAAGTCCCACTATAACATCTTTCCTCCTTTTTTTCCCCCCTGAAAACATTCCCTTGTTCTACAACATCAACAAAATTAACACAAGGGACAGAAAAAAGAAGAAAAAAAAAAAAATGAAGCTTCTAGTGACCTGCTGGGCCAGAGTCCCCACGTTTTATCACCTGAGGGTGATGTGATGTGTGTGTGTGGGGGGGGGGGCAGAGGTTGCTAGCACTTGGACACCACTGGAGCCTCATCTTTACCATGGGCTCTAATCGGTTACATAGTCCTTTAGGTACCCAGGCGCCCTCAGTAGGCGGCCCACCCTGGACTGTCTGTTCTGGATTCCCTTCCGCTCTGTCGCTGGGGAGTCTGGTTCTCTGTTCGGGTTCCCCTCTCACCTTCTAGGGGGGGCATCTCGATGTCTCCTGTGTCGTCTGTTGTGTCGGTGGATTTTCCTTTACTAGTCCCTGGACCCATTCTGGCTCCTCGTTTAAATGCTGCAGGCTGTAGTCATCCTCCTCACCCCCTCCTGTCCTGGTCAGTCTGGGGTGTGCCTTCTGTCGCAGCAGTTGGGTCTCCAGCTGCCTCCCTTGACTGTATCTCACTCGTAGGTGTCTCCTATTTCGCCGTATGCAGCGTCCCTCTCGGGTGGTCACTTCATATGATCTGGGGGCTTCTCTATGGTCCCCTTGGCCCATGTGTTGTTGGTGCCTTCTGCTGGTTGGATCCACACGTGTGTGCCTGTTTCCAGAGGGGGGATGTCTCGTGCCGACCTGTTGTAGTATCTGGCTTGCCTGTGCTGGGCTGCGAGCAGTTCCTGGTGACGTATCTTTCTGGGTTTGGCTCAAGTTGGTTGTTTGACACGGGAATCAGTGTTCTTGTCCTGAGGCCCAACAGTGCCTGTGCCGGGCTGCTGCTACAACCCTGAGTGGGTGTGTTGCGATGAGCTAGAAAGGAGAGGTAGGGGTCTGTACCATTCTTTGTTGCTTGACTGAGGAGTTTCTTTGCTGTCTTTACTGCTGATTCCACTTTGCCGTTGCTCTGTGGGTAGGCAGGGGACGAGGTGACGTGTTCAAACTCCCAGTTCTGGGCGAATTCCATTTCCTGGAACTCCACTGATGTGAACTCAGGGGCATTGTCGCTCATCAACTGGGCCAGTATGCCATGTCTGGAGAAATGGGCTCTTAGCTTTTCAATGACAACTCTGGACCGGGTGTCTTCTAGCTTGTCAACTTCCCAGAAGTTGGAGTAGTAGTCGACCATCATCAGGTACTGTCCCTCCATCCATGTGAAGAGGTTGATCCCCACTTTCTCCCAGGGTCTCATAGGTGGGTCATGTGGCCACAGTGTCTCTTTTTGCTGTTACGTACTGTCTGCTCTGCAGGTCTCACACCCTTCACAGAATGCCCATATTTGTGCTCCCATGCCAGGCCAGTACACGCAGTCTCGGGCAAGCCTTATGCAGTTTTCCACCCCCATGTGTGAAGCGTGTATCGTTTCTAATACTTTTTGTCGAAGCGATGTTGGGATCACTATTGTTGATCCTCTAAATATTAGTCCATCTTGAACATTCAGTTCTGATTTGCAATGGTAGAATGCTTCTGTTGCTCTACGGGCCCTAGCCTTGTTCACTGGCCATCCGTTAAGAACGGTGGTCTTGAGCGTCTGCAGTGTGACGTTGTTTTCCGTGGCATCCTTTAGTTCCTTGAGCTTATCCTTGCGCATGGGAACATAGAGGAGCATGTTGATGGATTCAATGTCATCATCTCACTTGTTGCCCTCGTGCTTAAGGAAGGCTCTGCTTAGTGTGTCCGCTAGGACCATGTTCTTCCCTGGGCAGTATCTGATCTCGATGTCATACTTTTGCAGTCTCATCAGCATGCGCTGTAGGGGTTTAGGTGCTCCCAGAAAGGGTTTGCGCATGATGGTCTCCAATGGCTTGTGGTCGGACAGTACTACCGCCTGGTGGCCAAATGTATATTGGTGAAAGCGTTCCACTCCAAACACCACTGCCAAGAGTTCCTTCTCTATTTGTGCGTACCCTTGTTCAGTTTCTGACAGTGCCCTGCTGGCATATTCGATGGGCCTGTTCTGTAACAACACTGCACCAAGTCCCTTCTTGGAAGCATCGTACTGGAGGATGAATTGCTGTCCCGGCTGGTAGTATTGTAGGATTGCAGCCTTGGCCAGCCGCTCTTTTATTCTTAGTAGGGCCTGTTCTTGTGGGTGACCCCAGTCCCATGCTATGTGTTGTTGCATCAGTTGTCGTAGAGGTTCGGCCTCTGACGCCAAGTTGGGGCAGTATTTGGAGAGGTAGTTCACCATCCCAATAAGTCTTTGTATGCCTTTCACATTCCTGGGCGGTGGCATGTCCACAATGGTCTCTATTTTCTTGGGGTCTGCCTTCAATCCCTCGGCTGAAAGGATGTGTCCCATGTAAGCCACCTGACATTGTTTAAGTTTCATCTTTTCTGCGTAGATCTTGATGTTTTGTTTCCTGCATCTCTCTAGGAAATGGCGTAGGTTGTAGTCGTGATCTGTCTCTGCTTCATCATTGGTGGCCCTTTCTCCATAAATTAGAACATTGTCTGCAATTACCTTCATGCCCGGCAGCCCTTCTAGGACTTGATGTAGCCTCCTTTGGAAGATCTCGGGTGCTGGGAAAATGCCCATGGGCATGCGTAACCACCTGTACCTTCCAAACGGTGTAGAAAAGGTGGTTAGTNAAAGAAGAAAAAAAAAAAAATGAAGCTTCTAGTGACCTGCTGGGCCAGAGTCCCCACGTTTTATCACCTGAGGGTGATGTGATGTGTGTGTGTGGGGGGGGGGGCAGAGGTTGCTAGCACTTGGACACCACTGGAGCCTCATCTTTACCATGGGCTCTAATCGGTTACATAGTCCTTTAGGTACCCAGGCGCCCTCAGTAGGCGGCCCACCCTGGACTGTCTGTTCTGGATTCCCTTCCGCTCTGTCGCTGGGGAGTCTGGTTCTCTGTTCGGGTTCCCCTCTCACCTTCTAGGGGGGGCATCTCGATGTCTCCTGTGTCGTCTGTTGTGTCGGTGGATTTTCCTTTACTAGTCCCTGGACCCATTCTGGCTCCTCGTTTAAATGCTGCAGGCTGTAGTCATCCTCCTCACCCCCTCCTGTCCTGGTCAGTCTGGGGTGTGCCTTCTGTCGCAGCAGTTGGGTCTCCAGCTGCCTCCCTTGACTGTATCTCACTCGTAGGTGTCTCCTATTTCGCCGTATGCAGCGTCCCTCTCGGGTGGTCACTTCATATGATCTGGGGGCTTCTCTATGGTCCCCTTGGCCCATGTGTTGTTGGTGCCTTCTGCTGGTTGGATCCACACGTGTGTGCCTGTTTCCAGAGGGGGGATGTCTCGTGCCGACCTGTTGTAGTATCTGGCTTGCCTGTGCTGGGCTGCGAGCAGTTCCTGGTGACGTATCTTTCTGGGTTTGGCTCAAGTTGGTTGTTTGACACGGGAATCAGTGTTCTTGTCCTGAGGCCCAACAGTGCCTGTGCCGGGCTGCTGCTACAACCCTGAGTGGGTGTGTTGCGATGAGCTAGAAAGGAGAGGTAGGGGTCTGTACCATTCTTTGTTGCTTGACTGAGGAGTTTCTTTGCTGTCTTTACTGCTGATTCCACTTTGCCGTTGCTCTGTGGGTAGGCAGGGGACGAGGTGACGTGTTCAAACTCCCAGTTCTGGGCGAATTCCATTTCCTGGAACTCCACTGATGTGAACTCAGGGGCATTGTCGCTCATCAACTGTGCCAGTATGCCATGTCTGGAGAAATGGGCTCTTAGCTTTTCAATGACAACTCTGGACCGGGTGTCTTCTAGCTTGTCAACTTCCCAGAAGTTGGAGTAGTAGTCGACCATCATCAGGTACTGTCCCTCCATCCATGTGAAGAGGTTGATCCCCACTTTCTCCCAGGGTCTCATAGGTGGGTCATGTGGCCACAGTGTCTCTTTTTGCTGTTACGTACTGTCTGCTCTGCAGGTCTCACACCCTTCACAGAATGCCCATATTTGTGCTCCCATGCCAGGCCAGTACACGCAGTCTCGGGCAAGCCTTATGCAGTTTTCCACCCCCATGTGTGAAGCGTGTATCGTTTCTAATACTTTTTGTCGAAGCGATGTTGGGATCACTATTGTTGATCCTCTAAATATTAGTCCATCTTGAACATTCAGTTCTGATTTGCAATGGTAGAATGCTTCTGTTGCTCTACGGGCCCTAGCCTTGTTCACTGGCCATCCGTTAAGAACGGTGGTCTTGAGCGTCTGCAGTGTGACGTTGTTTTCCGTGGCATCCTTTAGTTCCTTGAGCTTATCCTTGCGCATGGGAACATAGAGGAGCATGTTGATGGATTCAATGTCATCATCTCACTTGTTGCCCTCGTGCTTAAGGAAGGCTCTGCTTAGTGTGTCCGCTAGGACCATGTTCTTCCCTGGGCAGTATCTGATCTCGATGTCATACTTTTGCAGTCTCATCAGCATGCGCTGTAGGGGTTTAGGTGCTCCCAGAAAGGGTTTGCGCATGATGGTCTCCAATGGCTTGTGGTCGGACAGTACTACCGCCTGGTGGCCAAATGTATATTGGTGAAAGCGTTCCACTCCAAACACCACTGCCAAGAGTTCCTTCTCTATTTGTGCGTACCCTTGTTCAGTTTCTGACAGTGCCCTGCTGGCATATTCGATGGGCCTGTTCTGTAACAACACTGCACCAAGTCCCTTCTTGGAAGCATCGTACTGGAGGATGAATTGCTGTCCCGGCTGGTAGTATTGTAGGATTGCAGCCTTGGCCAGCCGCTCTTTTATTCTTAGTAGGGCCTGTTCTTGTGGGTGACCCCAGTCCCATGCTATGTGTTGTTGCATCAGTTGTCGTAGAGGTTCGGCCTCTGACGCCAAGTTGGGGCAGTATTTGGAGAGGTAGTTCACCATCCCAATAAGTCTTTGTATGCCTTTCACATTCCTGGGCGGTGGCATGTCCACAATGGTCTCTATTTTCTTGGGGTCTGCCTTCAATCCCTCGGCTGAAAGGATGTGTCCCATGTAAGCCACCTGACATTGTTTAAGTTTCATCTTTTCTGCGTAGATCTTGATGTTTTGTTTCCTGCATCTCTCTAGGAAATGGCGTAGGTTGTAGTCGTGATCTGTCTCTGCTTCATCATTGGTGGCCCTTTCTCCATAAATTAGAACATTGTCTGCAATTACCTTCATGCCCGGCAGCCCTTCTAGGACTTGATGTAGCCTCCTTTGGAAGATCTCGGGTGCTGGGAAAATGCCCATGGGCATGCGTAACCACCTGTACCTTCCAAACGGTGTAGAAAAGGTGGTTAGTCTGCTCGAGGCCTTGTCTAGTGGGACAAGCCAAAAACCATCCTTCATGTCACACACTGTGAAGAAACGTGCCCTGGCTATGTCCTCTATTGTAGGAAGTGGGTAGTGTGCCCTCTTGAGTGCTTTGTTAAATGGTCTAGGGTCAATGCAAATGCGGAGCTTACCTGATGGCTTCCGGACCACCAGCATACTGCTCACCCATGGTGTGTTGGCTTCTACTGGCTTAATGATGGCTCGCTCCGTCAGGCTTGTCAGCGTTTCCTTCACAGCCTTGTTGAGTGCCACGGGGATCTTTCGCCTGAGTAGGCATACTAGTGGTATGGTTTCATCGACTTCCAGGCATTCTGTGCCCTTTAGGCATCCATCTCCCTGAAAAACATCTTCAAATTTCAGTGGAGGATAGGCGTTGCTCAATTCTAAAAATTGTAAAATTAAAGTGGAATTGGTTGCTTCTTATAAATCTAACCTTGCAATTCACCACTGTACTCTCCCCTCGGGGCAGGGTTATTTAGTGGGTAATATCAACCTTCCCCCCTTTACATCTGCACATTTTCCTAAAGATTTTTGGGATGTGGCAGAGGATTTGTTTTCTGAAGCTAAAGGGGCATTTCCTTTGTCCCCCTGCATAGTTGGAGGTGACTTCAACATCAGGACTGGCAATCTCTCTTCCTCCCCGGCTGCCCCCATATTAGATGAACTTGCTGAGGAGCTGGGGCTTGCGGCTAGATGTTTGAGTGATAGAGTGATTGGCCCGGGGGCTAAAGCCCTGTTTGATTTTTGTGACACAGGGGATTTAGTACTCCTGAATGGACGTCTGAGGGGCGATCTGATTGGGAATTTTACCCATCACTCGTACCTAGGTTCCAGTGTAATTGATTATTTCTTGACATCTAAAGCTTTTGTGCAAAGTATTTCTTCTCTGCAGGTAATACCTAGAATTGAATCAGACCACTTTCCCTTGACTCTGGCAATCTGGTCCCACAGTTCCAGTCCTTTTCCCATGAATTTTAGGGCTGAGTCTCCGGCCACTTTACCAACAGCTCGCTTAGTCCAACTCAAATAGTCAGAGAAGGTTAAAAAGGCAGTTACTAATCATATTCATTCAGCAGAAGTTGAGTATTGCTCTGCAGGAATAAAATCTGCAGGGGAGGAGCCCCTTTTGTATTATGAAAAGCTGATTTCTTGCCTAGTCTCCATACTGGCAACCGAAAGATCTCCCAAGTCCTCCAATCCAGATCATGGGTGGTTTGATAAAGAGTGTGCAGATTTAAGATCGGCGCTTTGCAGGGTGGCAAGGGTAGTCAGCATTAATCCGAACCGGTCTAGTCATAAGCAGCTTCAAATCTTTAGATCAGATTATCGGAAGCTCTTGGCCCTTTAGAAATTGACGTTCCAGCGCAGCCACTGGGAACTCTTCCAGAGTGCAGCCGGTGCCGGCGACTCCCGGAAATTCTGGGAGTTGATCCAAAAGGCTAATGCGGGGGGCAAGCCCCTAGTCTCTCAGGCAGTCCCCTTGAAAGAATGGATAAGACACTTTACAGAGCTTTTCTCACCCCCCTCGCCGAGGTGTATTTGCGTTGTGGCCCACCCATTGGATAGCTTTCCATATGGCAGCCAGTAACATCGGGAGAAATTTTGGAGTTAATAGCACAGTTAAAGGCTGGCAAAGCGCCGGGGGATGATTTTATTCCCCCTGAATGCTTAATTAGTGAGCCGGAGTGGTGGGCCGGTATCCTGGCACTCCTGTTTACTACTATAAACGAGAATGGAGAGATTCCTCTCTCATGGCTAAACGGGATTGTTATACCCATCTTTAAAAAAGGGGATCCCACTCTCCCAGGGAATTACCGCCCCATTAGCCTTCTCAGCATGGTGGGCAAATTATATGCTCGTTTTCTACTGTCCAAACTCCCCCGTGGCTAGATTCTGAAGGCATCCTAGCACCAGAGCAGGCAGGGTTCTGGAAGGGTATGTCCACGGTGGACCATGTAATGGTCCTAGCAGCCCTGGCCAAAAGATCACTTGCACAACATAAGGATTTCCACTTCTGCTTTGTTGACCTTCGTGCGGCGTTTGATTCCATCCCCAGGGAGCGCTTGTGGCTCAAACTGAATAAAACCTCAATTGAGCCATGTCTCCTCTTTTTAATTATGAAGTTACATTCAGGCAACACTCTTCAAGTGCGGAGCCACCCCTCTGGCAGTTTAACATCTAAAGTATGAGTCTCTAGGGGCATTCGCCAGGGATGTATATTGGCTCCCGCACTGTTTAATCTATACTTGAATGATGTGGTGCCATTCTTGAATTCCTGCAATTCACACGCACCAAATATAGGAGGTAGGGTAGTCCCTGTCCTCTTGTACGCAGATGACGCGGTCCTGGTTTCCCACACTATAGTGGACCTGAGACACGCCATGGAACATTTTGGTGTCTACTGTAGAAACAAGGAGTTGCCCATCAACTATGATAAGACAAAGGTGATGGTAATGGGGAATTCCAGGCGGCCAATAACCCACCGCTGGTATATTAGGGTTGAGCAAGTTTCTACTTACAAGTATTTGGGGGTGATTCTTTCTAGTAGGGGCAGTTGGAAGGTCCATTTTGCGGCAGTAAGGGCTCAAGCAAGGCGTACTATAGCAGCAATTATCCCATCCTTTTATGGCCCCGGGGGCAAGTTGGCCCTGCCTGCCCTCCATTTGTTTAGGGCAAAAGTAATATCGCAATGCCTGTATGCTTCCCCAGTTTGGGGTTTACCCCTGGCGGATGACCTGGAAGTTCTCCAAAATGGTTTTTTGCGAGCCATTTTGGGGCTCCCGAAGGGTACCCCCAGGTGATCCTTAGAATGGAAACTGGTAGCCATACAGTAAGGCTACTTGTACTCCGATCCTCCCTCAAATATTGGCTGAAAATATCTTTATTTCCAATGCAGGAGCTGTCTCTTCTAGCTCTGGCATTTTCTCAAGGCCTTTTGAGGGACTGGGATATATTGATGGAATCGGAAGTTCATAAACTGGGATTTTCACGCGCTCACCTGATGGCGCTAGGGTGGGAGTCTGCAGAAGCCCTAATAAGCAGGAGGCTGGTGAACCAGGAGCTTCAGCTCGAGGATTCCCTGCTAAGATCACAGAAAGCAGTCTGTGTTTATTTTTCCCCGACTCCTTTTCAGGGCAAGGGCAGTTACCTTTTTTCTTGGACGGACCCTTTAGTCCGGCGGGCTTTCACCCACCCAAGATGCGAAGCCTTCTCCCCGGAGTTTCTCGAGGGGCGTTATGCAGGGATCCCTAGGGAGAACCGAGTTTGCTCTCTGTGTGAGCTGGGGGAGCCAGATTCCCTGGCTCACATGTTTTATTGTTGCCCAGCCTTGACAGAACTTAGAGGGAAGTTGTGGGATGCTGCCCCTCATTTACTTTTATTTAATAGCCCTCAGGGTGTGCTGTGGTGGCTCCTTAACCCACTAGATTCTTCGTTGTTCCGTGAGGTGGCAAGTTACGCCCTAGCAGTGGAACGGAGATGTAAAAAGATCCTTTCATATTATCAAAGGGATTCCTAGGCAGTTGGGCCGGGTGTGGGCAGTTTGAGTTGTCCTATAGAACATTGCGGAGTTTTGATTTGGACATATCTGTATTTATCAATGTTATGCTTGTATTGATGTGTTTGTTTTATGGACTGTAACAGCTTTGGCTATGCAATAAAATTTATTTCTTCTTCTTCCTCAAATTTCATTACTACGGAGTTCCTTGTCATTCTACTGGGGTTTGCTTTGCCTATGCTCTCTTGTTTTTCTGTTATTTTTTCCTCGCCTAATGTCCCTTTTTCCTGGCAACTCCGTGTGACTGTTTGCTGGGTGACACTGTGCACAATATTGTGATGCTATACTCTCACCAGGTCCATCCTTTGGATGGCTAGGGACCCCAATGGAGAGTGTAATCCCTCCTCATCTACTACCAGAAATTTAAAATTGTAATTCTTTCCATTCTTGGTGGGGTTTCTTATTGTCAAGTTGCACTTCCCTACTGATTGCACTGTGGTGTGGTTGTACATCACCAGTGTTCTTGAAGCTCTCCTGATCACTGTGTTGGGTCTCAGATCTTTTTTTTTTTTTGTGATTATGTTGCACATGGCTCCACAATCCAATTGAAACCGCACTTTCTTGTCACCTCCTAGCATTGAGGAGAAAATGGCAGCCTGCTTTTTTGCACCTACTGCCCTCACCTGGTGGGGATGGGGAATGACGGTTATGGACATCACCCTGTCTTCCTCATCATCTTATTTTATGGAAGACGTTTCACCCCCTTCTTGTACCAGTTTACTTCTGCCTGCCTTACACACGGTGCTGAAATGGTTAGGTTTTCCACATGTGTTGCATCTCTGCCCATATGCTGGCCATTTGTCTCTATTCCTCTCAAGCCTTCTCCCACAAAAACTGCATTTTTTTTCCCCAGCTGATGGCGGGAAGAAAATGCACCATCTCTGATGGTGTCCCACCCCTCCGGGGCTCTATTAATATCCTGCCTCGTGGGACCTCTGCCAGCTTCTGTCTGCTATCACCTTTGGGATTGCTCTTCCCCACCTTCAGAATGGTGTCTGCCCCTCGGGGCTCCAGAACTTTCACTCGATCTCTGACAGCCTCCTCTGCTCACGCCAACTCTATACATCTTGTTAGAGTCAGTTCCCCTTCCCGGAGCAAGCGCTCCTGTAGTTTTCTGTCTGAGGTACCACAGACAATTCTGTCCCTGATTAGGGAGTCCTCCAACTCCCCGAATTTGCATGTGCTAGCCAGCAACCTCAGTTCAGCCACATAGGTGGGGCAGACCTTCATTTTCCTTTCGGTCCCTCTTGAAAAAGTTAAAACGCTCCACTGTTTCATTGCGCCAGGGCACACAGTGAGCTTCTAAGGCAGCCAATACTGTGGAGAGCGGAGATTCCTCGGACAGCTTTAAACCTTTGCATATTTTCCTGCCTTGGGCCCCCACAAGGTAAAGTAGAAGTTTTACGTTATCTCCTTCTTCAGTTGTCGTCATGGCCAGATCAGCGTAGAGTTCGAATTCCTGCTTCCAGCGGCTCCATTCCTCTGCCAGGTTTGTGCTTCTGAACTCCAGGGGAACTGGAGGCTTTAATGAGTGAGCCATCTCTGCTCTGCAGCTCCCAGTCTCTCAGTGGGCTGTTCTAGCACCGCTGCCACCATGTAACAAGACGACTTGGAGTCTGGGAGGTTTATTTAAGTTTCTCGTTTATTGTTAGAAGTTAAATGAAGAGCAATCCATTGCTAGTTGCTGCTGTGCAGCGGTGCCACGATGGCTGGAGCGGTACAGTGGCTGGTCATGAACTAGTCACCCCCTTCCCCATCCTGCCCACAGCCTGACTGGGAGGCCTTAAAGGACGTGCACGCAAAATGAAACCCACATCTTTCCTGTGCTGAGGTATCTCGCAGCACAGGTCTCCACCCTCTGCATGCTGTCCGCCCCTTCCTCCATGGACCTGTGGCACATCATGACCGCCCACCTCCAGAGCTGCATCCAGCGCCCATAGCGCTCTGAACTTTGCCCATACAACTTGAACCGGCACTCGGTATCCAGCCTGGAGGACCAGCGTTTCAACATGTTCTGGAACCACCAAATCCAAGTGGTCTGCCTCTGCTGTATCACTCTGAACAGCACCTCTGTGGCCTTTAGGAAGTAGTCAAGTTCATCAGCTGTCAGGGCCTGCTATTGCCGGGTCCAATATTGGCCCATTAGGGGCTGGGGGCGTGGCCGACAGGTGCGTCATGAGCCCCTGGGGGCTCCCAGAGAGTCACCACCCAAGGAGGCAGAAGCCAAAGCCCCGCAGTTCACAGAGAGCAAGGGGGATGGGCCCCTGAAGCCGCTGGGTAGCAACGGGGCAGGACCATCCGAGACACTGCGGCACTTCGCGTGCATATGTTACAGGTATTTAGGAGGGGGTCAGCGAGCACAGTGTTGCCAGTAATCAGCAACGCTGTGAGACTGCCTCCCCACCCCGTGATGATTAAGAATGGAGTTTATGGTGGTATCTTTGGATTGTGACTGTGTGAACGAAAGGTGGGTGATTGTGTGTGCGATAGACGGTGTATGATTTGTGGTGTGGGTTTGCAGATCGGGTGAACTGTGGGAACGTTGTATTATTGCTGGGTATGTTTACTGGGGCATTACTCGGTGGCCGGGGCGCGCCTTTGGAACTCCCTTCCGGAGGAAGCTCGCCTGGCCCCCAGCCTGTTGACATTCCGGCGAAGTTGCAAAACCTGGCTGTTCGCCCAGACCTTTGGGAAGGGTGGGAGGGGAGGGGGAGGGTTTTTTTAGCTCCCCCACCTGATTTATTATTTATAATGTTTTAAGCCCTGTTTTAATGATATTATATTATTATGAATGATTTAAAATTGTATTTTATGGTATTATATTTTTATTGTTGGAAGCCGCCCCGGGCTGCTTTTGCAGGAGTGGCGGGGTATAAATTTATACAATAAAATAAATAAATAAATAAATAAATTTATGCTGCTGGGCGTGTGGGGTGTGAGGAGTACGATAGGGCACATCCCCTTTCCCTTCTCCGTGCTGGGACCCCCCCTTTCCTGTGTTCCCAGAGTGTGGTATCTGTGATTCCTCCCCCAGTTCCCCGTAGGCCTGGACCGTACCCCTCACTTGCCCTTGCACCTCCCCTTCTCTCCCCGGGCACGGAGTGGGCGTGCATGGTGGTGTTGGGGAGAGGGTGTATGAACGAGAGCATGCGTTGGTGGGTTGGAGCTAGGGGGCTGAACTCCCCCCGTGATGATCTGGCCTGTTCCCGGTTGGGGATTATAGGGCCAAACAAGATCCTGAGGGGTTGTTTTCTCCGCAGCAGTGAAGCCCCCTGGAGTGATTGGGAGGTTGTGGCAGTGGGGTTGATCTACGCGCTCTGTTGGGTCCATTATCCCTTCCCCTCACCCCCTAACATCAGCACCCCACCAATCTACCATTACAGCGCCTATCAACTGTTGGGAGGGTACATGAGAGGCCTCCTAATTTGCATTGCTATAGATACACTGCTGGGGCAGAATGGTATGTTTGACTGGTTGCCATTGCCATACAGATGGCCGGCCCCTGCACATTGCTTCCATGTTTTCCTACTCCACCCCCATCCAAGGCCGGCCTTAGAAATTGCGGGGTCCAAGGCAAAGACAAAATGTGGGGTGCCCTTAGGTCCACCCACTTTCCACAGTCCCGCCCACTTTCCCATGGCCCCACCCACTTCCCTTTGACAATTAGAGAACTGTCATATAAATTACTTTTAACTTGTCGGTATAATGTGCGGTACAAAGAACATTTAAATCTGGTTTAAATGAAAGGAAGCACTGGAGGCAGATATGGTTAAAAGGCAAAGAATCTTATTTAAAACACATGAGGGCATGCACACAGGGATAGGGATAGATTATCCATGGCCTGAACCCTCCTTTTCTTGAGCATATCCCTATTACACTCCCAACACGGGAGTTCAAACTCGGAGCACATTCCCACATACAGCAAACCAGCGCTTTTTTCTTTTCCCCGCATATTTCCTTGAAGTGTGAAAGACTGTATGCGCTTCTTTAACTGTCCTTGCGGTTGTTTTTTAAGCACATTAACAAGCGGCCAAAAGCTACCTTTACAAGTGCGGGTTTGAAATGACCTGCATAAATCCTCCTGTCAGAATGTCAGTGTCCTCCGCATGTCAGTTACACGGCACCTTGCTTCCCCGGCTCTCGGGTCCTGGAGAAGGAAGAGGAGCTGAGCCAAGAGCCGGGCAAGTGAGGCGCTATGTAACAGTTACACAGCGCCTCGCTTCCCGGCTGTCGGCTCTGCTCCTCCCCCATCTCCGGGAGCCAAGAGCCTGAGAAGCAAGGCACGGTGACAGCCACTCCTCCTCCAATCCACCCACCCCCCACCTGAGGGGCTTGTGGGAACGTGAAAGGCGCATTCTTTAAAATTGCTTGAATACGCAAATTAAATGCTGGTGTGAATAAATGCAAGCTCATTTTTAATTTGCCTGCATTTAGAAATAACATCATTTTTCTGTACGTGGGAATGCGTTCATAGATCCTGATGATCAAACATAGATCAAATAACCCCCTCACGGCCATAGCATGCCTCCATGAAAGCAGGGGTGAAGAACTGAACCTCGGGCCCAGAGCAACCAAACACAGCCCTCAGCAAGATTTTGTCAGTGTGACCCCTTTCCAGTGACTGGATTTGGGGATCTCAAGCATGAAAGCACTGAAAATCCAGTTAAACATATCAAACAAGAAACAACCCCTCCATGATCACAGCACCCCCCAACCCCTCCCCCAGATGGCCCCAGTCTACTCCCAAAGCCCCACAGAGGAGTGCAGCAGCACAAATGAGCTCAGATCAGGGGAGGAGAGGAAAAGGTATTGCCTGGATGGCCCTTTACCTCAGATGCTGCTGGGCCTGGGTCTTCTGGAAGGCTGGAGGTCAGTCAGAGACAGGCAGGCTTAGGTTGCGAAGCAGGAGGGGACAACAGGAACATTCTTCTGGGCCTCTCCTTGGGCAGGGTGGTGGGTCCCTTTTCCCCTCCAGGAGCCATGGGGGGCAGGGGAAATGGGGGCAGTCATCAGGGGGGGAGGGGACAGTCATGGGAGGTGAGGTGGGGGAGAGGGGAGTAATCCCATCTTGCACGCACACACACACACACACCCTTCTCTCTCTCATATGCACATCTCTCTCGCTCACACATTCATTTTCTCATACACACACACATTCATTCTCTCGCACATATGCTCTCACCTCTCTCACACACCCACCCATTGATTCAAACTCACACACACGCTCACACCTCTCTCACACACCCATTCAAACTCACACACATGCTCTCACCTCTCTCTCTCTCTTTTACTCACACATTTAAACCAACTCTCACACTCACATTTAAACAAATTCTCAGAATGTATTAATATGCCTCCTTCTAATGGTTCATTCTTGTAACCTTTACTTTCACTTGACTTTGAGAGAACTGAGGCTGCACCTTAACAAATCCAACATGGCACAGTTTGAGTCTATGGTATGTGGAGCAAATCTCGGGATCAGGAATATCAGATTTTATTAAAAACAATATTTTACCCCTTGTGACTGCAAACCGAACTTGAACATGTGTCCCCTAGAGGACCAACAAACAGAAAGTATTACTTTAAATACTTCCTGGCTGGAAGAATCCAGCAAATGGTGCTTGGGGATCATTTTTCATCACCCTGAGAACTCTTGTGTGGAGTCCCGTAAGGTTCTATTCTGTCCATTCTTTTCTCTGAAGAGAAAAGAGTGACTCTGCAGTTTGGTGATGGCTGTTAAAATGACCAGAGAATGAGAGCTTTTCTCTTCAGAGAGATTTTGATATTTGGAATTCTTCCTCAATATATTGGGAGATTCAACAGTTTCTGGTTTGTTGGCTTATGAATTTATGGCCTTTGAGACTAGACATTTGCACAGCAGAGGTTTCCAGTCTTCTGGCTTGCTAATTTGTCACCTTTTGTTCTTTGCAATTGGATATTAATAAAGATTCTATGTTTCCATATGCCCCTGAAGAAGGGTTCTCCACCTGAAATTCATAGGGTTCATGTGCTATATTTTATGTAAATATTGTTATTATTGGTACTATATACAGCATTTCCCCATATTTTATTGATGAATATATAATTGGTTTCTATATACTTTGTATTAAATCGTTTTCTAGTAGCCACTTAATTCTTTTGGTATTGAATTCTGTTTGTGCCATAGTTGATCCCTTGTCTTTTTTGTTGGTGACAGGGCAGACCCAGGGAAAGACAACAAGGCTGGCGACGTGACCAGGGTGTACATCACAACCCCAAATTAACGGTCAAGTGAGTGTCATCTACCGCTTAAAGAGCCAGGAGGGGATTAACCAGGGCAGCTGGGGCCCAAGAGCCAAGCTGAAATGGGAGTACGCCTGGATCCCCATTGTGGAGGATTGGGAGGATAGGGTTCATGTGTTATATTTTATGTACATATTGATATTATTTGTACTATATACAGCATTTCCCCGTATTTTATCGATTAATTTATCATTGGTTTCTATATACTTTGTATTAAATAGTTTTGTGGTAGCCACTTGTTTTCTTTTGGTATTGCATTCTGTTTGTGCCACAGTTAATCCCTTGTCTTTTTTTTGCCTGTAATAATGTGACAAGCTGTAATATTTAACAGAGCTGTAATAAAATCAGGAGCCCTGATAGGGCTGCTACTCCTCATGATTCGACCCTGAGACTCTCAATGGGAGACGCGAAGTCAAGCTGCGAGAGGTTGTAACCGTACCCAAAACCAGTCTCCTTCCCCAACCCCCCAAATCACAAAGATATTTTGTGGAGGAAGAAGTGGGAGAATGGAAGTAGTTCTGATTCAATGACCAAAATTTAAACTGGGCACAGTTATTTAAGTAAGTTCTAGTGCAGAACCAGAGCTCAGGAAGGTAATTACTGGTTCCCATTCAAATGGCACTGGAAATACTGTTAAAAGCAACTGTTCTCAGAAAAACAGGACCCCACTACTTCTCATTCCTCTGCTCTGGGCTCACCTTCCTGCCTGACTGGATGAAGGTAAACATACTAATGGGCATTACCTGATCCCCTCTAAGAGAGAGACTGCTCAAATCTTCTCTTCTCTAAGAGAGAGACTGCTCATATCTTCTCTTCAAAACTAGGGGTGAAAACAGACATGGCACTAACCACCCTTGGTGGTTATTTATGCATATTGCAGGGCTGTATTGGTGCCCTATGCAGCCCTGAAACATGCATAGGGTGGTTAAAGGGTGGTTAGCGTCATGTCTGTTTTCACCCTAGGCTGAAGACGGGAGTGGGGTGTGGACTGGAGGGATCCAAAAACCACAAGAAAGGGAAAGAACTCTCTGTAGTGGGTACAATGTGCTCTTCCACTCCCCCTATGAAGCAGAAGCCAGGGTAGAGCCCACAGAAGCCATCGAAACCTTCCTTTTCAAGTGGTCTTTCTCACACACACAAACACATTTAAACCAACTGGCACATACACACACATATTCACAGTCGCTACTCACACAGATATTTTGGCCAGCCAGGCCCCCTGCCTGCATACCTGCTGCTGCTGCTGCCACCGCCGCCTGCCATAGTTTTCAGTCCAACTCCTGGCTATTTGGAAGTCCTGCTGTGTGCCTCTGCACCATGCGTGTGCACATGCCGGGACCAGCAGCTATTTCTTGAATCTGGAGATGCTAGGACTACATTTACCAGCATGCCAAATTTAGGAAATGGCTTGCCCTAGGTGCATAGCAGGGAATTTCAAGCTGTGACAGCAACAGCAGGATCACTGGCGAGGGTTGCGCGGTGCTGCAGCGGGTAGCAGGGGTAGCTGTTCTGCCTGAATTTTGGTGAGGGAGATGGGGTGTAGGGTGGGATGGGGGTGGTTTGGGTTTTCTGCCTCTCTTTTTATTGTATTTTGTTGTATTTTTTTGTTTTATAGATTTTATGTGTTTTAACATTGTAAGCTGTCCCGGGCTGCTTGGAGCAGGAGGGTGGGGTAATAAATGATTTTATAAATAAGTAAAATAAATAAGGGGCACCCAGGCAGGCGGGGACCCAGGCTGTTTCTGAGGGCAGGGGCTCAGGTGGGTGGGCTAGTGAGATTTTTTTAAAGTTACAGCAGCTCAGCTGCTGTCTGAGGAGGCAGCGCGGGAGCAGAACCCAGGGTAGCTTGCCCTGGTCTGCCCCGCGATAAGGCCAGCTCTGCCCACGTCCCCCATCTACAGTGTTTACCTCCACTCGTGCACGTGCATTCCCCCTTGTGTTTCTGAGCTGCCCATGGGTTGTATGACATGCCCTGGGGTTTCGTTTATTGCCACCCAGTGCCCTTGTAGCTGGTGGTGAGCCCTGTGCAGTATGGCAGTTGAATAGGTCTGTCTTTACCTGTCCCTCCTCCCACACCCTCCCAGTTTCCTGTGGAGGGACAGGCGGAAGTGGCTTTACTTGTCCATGAATGGTCATGTTTTCACGTCATGCGGTGGGGGCATGTTGATGGGGCTGGGCAGTTCTTGGCACAGCCAGTGGAACAGCTGTCCATTTGAACTGTGGTCTCAGGGCTGGTGGGTGGGTGGGGGCTGTGGACTCCCTGGGCACTGCCTGTTTAAATCCCTCCCCACTCACTCCACGTGCGGGGGCGATCCGTGGCTGATCCACTCAGAGGACACAGACTCGGCCCCCAGCCATGCTTGTTTAAAAACAGCTGGGGGGGGGGGGCACATGCATGCACACCCAAACCCTACTTTGTGGGGCTCCAGCCAGGCTTCTCTCTTTCCTGGATTTTTACTTTCCTAGCTCCCTCACTGCTCTGATGATCTAGGGTAGGGATACTCAAGATATGGCCCAAGGGCCACATGCAGCCTATGAGGCCATCACCTGAGAGTCTTAAACAATTAGGCCAGGGACTATTGTCTGCAACCCGCAGAACTGTCACTGTTCCTGGAGACTGCTGTAACCACTGCATGGGAAACTCCCCTCCTGGTGTCCTTTCTGGCAATTGTGCAGAAACCCCCAATAGAATTAGAATTTGGGTCAGGGGACTGGGATTCCTGGGTTGAAAGCAGGAGGGATGTGCAGTCCAGTTCTGGGCTGGCCCACCTAGGGTGGACATTGGTCCTGTTTTATATAGGACAGTCCTGCTTTTTGAAGGGCTTGTCCGTTGTCCTGTATTTACACGACTGTGTCCTGTATTTTCTACACGCTGCCAATTTCACTCCCCTGGAAGTCATGATGTCATGACTTGTGGGTGAGAACAGCAGCACTGGCAGCATGCGAACTTGGAGGTGAGCCAGCAGTCCTAGTACTGGGAAGGGGCGGGGGGGAGTGCTAAGGTTACCAATAACATCCAGGTTTTCCAGGACATGACCGCTTTTTTGATCTGCCCAACCCCATCCAGGTGGATTTTTTAATATACACCCATGGTCGAAATTTTGTCAGTACCATTGCATCACCTTCCCCACATCTTGCTCAGCACTTGTTGCTCAGCTCTGGCTGGGGAAGGAGCCCTGACTCCGTTATGCTCTCCCCCCCCCATGTTCTGTATTCTAGAGATGTGTCAGTGGCCACCTTAGGCCCACCTAATAATGTATGGAGTCTGTCCCCTTCCCATTGTTCCTTCAGCTGGGGAGAGAGAGTGTCAGCCATTCTGGGTGTTTTTAGACAAGCGCCTCCCCACCCATCACCCACCCTATGCATTGGCGCCCTACGTAGTCCTACAGCACGCATGATGGGTGGGTAATGGGTGGGGAGGCGCTTGTCTAAAAACACCCTTTAACACCATGTTGTGATGAGATTAAATGAGATGAGAGAGATGTGTGGAAGCCACTTTGGAAGTAAAATATAGAGACGTGCTCCCCTGCCCACCCGCCATCACCACTCCCCACAACTCCACTCTACTTCCTGAAAGACAGCCCCCACTGCCCCACACTCATGAGGCTCTACTCCCTTCACCCACAGCCCTTCCCTGCCCCGCTGCACTCCCCAACCTGACCCCCTCAGCTCTGCCCCCTCACCACCCCTGAAGGGAGGGGAAGCAGAGGAAGCATATAGAGGAAGCAGAGCATAAGGGAGAAAGGAAGACACTGCAGGGAATAGTAGGCGACAGAAGGGAGTGCAGTTCTTGGAATGGCAAAATTCAATTTTGCCTACATTTCTAAGAAACTTTAAGCTAGCCTTGCTCACAATGCAGTCCCTAGGTATAACAACAGCTTAATGCCACAATGAAATATAGCTGGCAGTTACTCAGATGTCTACACACCAACTGTCCTTGTTCATGTTAAGTAGTACTAGCCTTACTCAAAGAGTATTCCCTTTTCCATTATCAGGACTGTTTGCAGAGTAAAGCAAGTAAAGTTATTTTCCTTAAGTAAAGTAAAGCTCTGTGTGAGCACGCATGGCAGAAACTAGCCCAGAAACCTTGGTGGAGAGAGACAAGCACATTTTATTCGTAACATCTGATTTCCAGTTAAGTTCCAGAAAATCAATCTTTGTGAAATTTCAGTAGATGTGTGCATGCCATTTATACAGTCTAGTGCAGTAAGTGGGTATAGCTTGAAACAGATAGCTACAAAAGAAGATAGTAGTGATACAAATTGGACCAAATGGGAAGATTATACTCTGAATCACAGAACTGTAATAACAGCAAAAGCACAGAATGTAAAAAAGAAGAACCTGTGTTCAAAACGTGGGGTGTAAATGCAATAGGATCAGGGAGACTATTACTGCAAAGTAGGCTAGCTTGTTTACCCCATGAAATGATAGCACAGTTTCACATTGTAATTTGTTCTCTGGTTTTCATGTTGTAACTTCGGGCCTTTTCAAATCGACCGGGGGCCCTGCGGGGGTGGGGGTGGATGTGTGGTGCAGTGGGTGGAGATGGGGGTGGGGCCGTTTCCATGGGCGCACACCCATCTCCACCCACCATGGAGGCACCTCCATTTTCCCCAGTGCCTCTGTGCATGGATGATGGGTGGAGCACGGGCACGCACACACACACCTCCATCCATTCGCTATGGCATTCCCATGGGCACCCTCTACCAGGGTGGCGGCGTCTCATGTGAAAAGGCCCTTTTCTGGTTTTCTGCCTGACAGTAAACTCAAAAGCTATTGAGAAATAATTACATCTACATAACGCTGTCTCAGTCTTAATGGGTGCAGCTAATCGGCCTGTGGGCAAGCAATTTCAAGCCGTTTTAACATGGCACTGCTGGGGGGGGATGGGTGTGCGCCGGTGGTGGGTGGAAGTGGATGTGCTTCCTTTCCCACAGGTGCACACACATCTCCACCTGCAGAGCCTCCTCTATTTTGTCTGATGGCTCCATGGGTGGGTGATGGGTGGAGATGGGTGTGCCCCAGAAGCGCGCACGCACCCCCACCCACTGCCCGTGGTGTTTCCACAGGCTCACACCCATTTCCTCCCCCCCCCACCATGGTGTGCACACAGATGCCCCCCCATCGCACACCCGCCCACCTGCACACCCAGCGGGGGGAGGGGAGAAGCGTCCATGCAAAAACGGCCTCAGACACAACACTTCAGGGCCACTGTGGAAAGCAGGGCAGATTTTCCTCCCCACCACCACTTCCCATGGGGAAACCAGGCAGGCAAGCCACTGTCGGAGGTCCCGACACACCAGGGCAGGTCGAGGCACTGGCTACGTGCACAGGAACCAAGCCCCACTCCACACCCCCTCCCCCAATCCACCCACTATCGTTTCCCCAGCTGTGATGTGACCACGTGGGGATGGAGACAGCACCCACCGCTCAAAGCCCCCCTGCAGACCTGGCCACGGGGCAGGCCAGATGGGGACCACTTTGGGTAAGGTTACTACGTGCTGCATCCCAGACCTTTTTTCAAGGATGCAGGGCATAGTAGCCAGCTGCCCACTGCACCATTCAGCAGGGTGGATATCTGGCAGCCGCCAGGTGCGCAATACACTGCATCACACAGTAAGGCTGCCCAATGTGGGGTAACACTGCCAAAATCAGGTTAGTGTCTCATGTGACTGTACCCATAATCTCATAGGGTACTATAGTCATACCTAGAACTGGTATAGCACTTTTCATCTACAACATGTTTCAACTAAATAATTCTCACACCATCTCTATGAGGCAGGGAAGGATGGCTTTCACTCTGCAGATGAAAAACCTGAAGCAAGAGGTCATTTGAAATAATAAATTAATGCAGAGAAAGAGTCAGCATCAGAACTACTAAGGACAGACAGATAGTGGAACAGACTGCATAGAGAAACTGAGGATGGATTCTCCATCACTGGGTGTCTTTAAGAAGTGTCCAGACGAGCCTATGTCTGGGATGGTTTGGCTGTGACAGATCCTGCCATATTCCACCAAGTCCAGCACCAGGAGCGGGACTCGGTGACCCTCGACGTCCTTTCCACGTCTACGATTTTAACATTTCTGAATCAACCCTAACAACGAGTGTGCATGCAAACCACCAAAACTTGCAAATAATTAGACACCCATTAGCACGCACATAGAAATCTCTACGGATGATCTGTTTTGTATTCTGGAAATCCACGCTTTTAGTTCACACTGAACTCAAATCCTTTTATTTCCAGATGTGGAAAGTTTCCTGGATCCATCCCTGACTCCCAGAGCCTATCATCCCTCCTGAGCAAGTATCGGTATTGATAACTCAACCTTTCCTTTATAACATGAAATGGAATTTTAAATCATGGCCTCCAGGGCTTCTTAATAGTTCAGATCCTGTTTTAGCAAGAGCCAGAAGCATAACGCCTGGAGCACAAACCGGAGATGGCAGAAATCTGAATATGAAGTGCTCTGCTAACTCAGATTGTGTTTCAAATGATTTACATAAAAGTGACAGAAATTTAAGTATGAAAGCTGCAATTCCTGCAGGAGACCCAAAAAAAACTGAACAGATTTTGCCTTTTATACTTATAGGTCTGGTCTAGGTCATTGACTCCTGACATTGTAAAGGCATCAGAACTGAAAGTGATCAATAGCATACATTTTGCTTTGTGAAACATTCTGCACCCTCTGAAGAGCAGAGAGTCTACTCATTACCTTAACTCCGGATATGCAGAACTTCCTCTTATAGACCACTTTTTCTTTTTCAAAACAGATGACTGTTCTACCAGGTCCATTTAATAAACCTTTAAAAAGTGAAGGGGGAAAAAAGCAAACTGCAGTGACAACAGAGCCACAACACTATCAACATCTGCTTAAGTCTTGCTATCACTGTATCTCTCACTTGTTGAAATCAATAGCAGAAAGCCCACAGGCTTCATCCTTTCCCCTATTCCACCTTACATCAGGGTGACCACCTGGCCAGACTTTTCATATATTTAATTGATTATCAGTCCATTTAAAAACTTAAGTGAGATTTATTTATTTATTTATTGCAACATTTTTACCCCATCCCTCCTGCTTCAGGCAGCTAAGGGTGGCTTACAACACAGTAAACAAACATAAGAGATCATGAGAGGGTTTCAGGGCATGCAGTGTCATCAGTATGCTGCTGACACTCAGCTCTCTCTTTTTCCATTGACCCAGGCCATGCAGTCTCTTTATTTTCCCAGTACCTGTCGGCTGTGGGGGCTTGGATGAGGTTGAGCCATCTGCAGCTGAATCCTGACAAGACGGAGGTGATGTTGGTGGGTGAGGGCCTGGGAGTGGTTGAATCTCCTCTTGTGGGGGAGGGGGTTCACCCTCCCATGGTCTCGCAGGTATGGAGTCTGGGTGTGCACCTCGATTCACAGCTCAGCCTGGAATCTCAGGTTGTGGCTGTGGCGGGGAGTGCGTTTTGGCAGTTACACCTTGTCCAGCGACTTCGGCCGTATCTCTCAGACTCTGATCTCGCCACTGTCATCCATGCCTTCATCACCTCGAAGCTGGATTACTGCAACACGCTTTACGTGGGGCTGCCCGAGAAGCTGGTCCGGAGGCTGCAGCTGGTGGAGAATGCCGCAGCCCGTCTCCTTACTGGGGTGGGCTGCAGGGAGCACATGACACCTGTGCTCCGGGCTCTGCACTGGCTGCCTATAAAGCACCGGGCTAGGTTCAAGGTGCTGGTTTTGACCTTTAAAGCCTTTCATGTCCTCGGCCCTGTCTATCTGCGGGATCACCTCCACCCCCATGTGACCGTGCGACCCCTGAGATCGTCCATGGGGGCCTTTTTGGAGGTTCCCCGGGCAAGATGGGTGGCCACTGATGTGAGATCTTTTTCGGTGGCTGCCCCTGTGCTGTGGAATTCGCTCCTGGAGGAGGCTTGGTTGGCCCCCACCCTCCTGTCGTTTCAACGTTTGTGTAAGACCTGGCTGTTCCCCCAGGCTTTTGGTGAGGGTGGGGTTGTAGGGTTTGGGAGGGAGGCTGAGTTTTATTATTTGTTTTAAAATTTGATTTGTTTTTAAATGTTTTATTGTTAAATCTTTTGTGTTGTTCACCACCCCGAGCTGCCTTTGGGCAGGAGGGGCAGGATACAAGTTTTAAGTAAATAAATAAATATATAAATAAATAAATTTAAAAAGCTAAAAGTAACACAATTAAAACATATTAAAACACACTAGCACATTAAAAGGAAGGCACTGAACAAATAAACCCTCCCCCTCTGCTTAACCCACTTCCTCCACCCTACATGCCATCTTCCTCACCAAACGCCTGGCAGAACAGTCAGGTCTTACTCATACATCGGAAGGAAGGGAGGTCCGGGGCCATCTAGGCCTCCGCAGGGAGGGAATTTGACAGCCTAGGTGCGGCCACCAAGAACACCCTCTTCATAGTGGCCCCCCAGGCCACATGGGAACCTTGAGAAGAGCACTCCTGGCAGACCGCAGAGGTTGCTTCAAAGCACGGGGAGTGAGGCAATCCCACAGGTAAGTCGGGCCGAGACCCACAAGATAAGGTGGGGAGGAGGGGGGACTAAGTGCCACTGATAAAAGTTAGAGATACGTCTCTGCCTGATGGCTAGGAAAAGCAGGGGAGGGAAGACAAGGGAGAGGGGGACATAGGGAGAAACAAGGATACATTAATAAAGTTGGGAAGTTGCAGGTGCATGTGCTTATATTAGTTACAGACAAGACGGGGACTCCAAATAAAAAGGACAGAAGAGCTAGCATCAGTGACCAGTCTGGGGGGATGAGGAGCTAGGAAAGCATTAGACCCCTGTATCAGGGTCGGTGGTATGGGGCACGGGGATATAGGGAAGCCCAGGGAGTTCCATGCACCTTGAAGAGTGCCCCGACCGGCGGCGGGGACAAGCAAGCGGTGGCCACGCGGCATCCCAGATCTGTGGCGCCGGCGCAGCCGCTGCCACCACCGGTACAACAACAGAAAGTGGTGGGGAGGAGTCTTGTCAGTTCAGGAGCCCCACCACATCAAACAACAGAGGCAGGAGGCGAGGCCAGGGATGCACTGCCACCGCCCGCAAAGGCCATGCCTCCTGCCTCACAGCCGCGGCGCTCAGAGTGCCTGCGTGCCTTACAAGCAGCAGAGGATAAAGGCAGCTCCCTGCCTCACCACCCTTACTGCCTGTGATCAGCACCCTCGTGCCTGTGAGACTCGCCCCTTCCTTGTTGTTTGGTGTGCCTTGTAGTATTGTGACTGAGATAACTTCGTGGTGCGAGTCTGTTGTGAGTGCGGCTGGGGTGAGTACTTCCTGGATTGTTTTCGGTGTGGGAGTCCTTATAAGTGTGCCCCCCTCTTCACGTAACCTGGTCCCTCCCTGTGTGCTTGCCCTATCCTGCTCCCTGGCCCCTGGGGCTTGCACCCCTTTTCCCGTTCACCATTTTCCACCTCCCCACTCCCCATCCTTACCCCGGTGTGTGTGTGTGTACCTCGGCAACCTTGAGACTGTATGCTACTTTCTGCCACCCTGTGATGATCTAGGCTGGGGGTTTTTAACCCCAGAAGCCATTTACGATCCTGAGGGTTTGTTTACAGGCAAGGCCCTATCGCCTAGTGTGGGTGCGGGCGTGTGGTGTGTCCCTTTTCCTCCTTCCCATTACCCCCAATACCTCACAGTATCACCGGCTTAAACAGACTTCCCCTTTTTTTGTTTTCGTTGACCATCAGTATGGATCAGGTGATGACGGAAGTCAAAGAATTACCTAGAACTGTACAATCGCTAGCCATGGAGGTTAAGGACCTTAAAGATCAGCAGGGCAGGGGGGGTGGCTCCCCCGCTGCTCCTCCTCCTCCCCCTTCTCTGGTGGTCCCTGCGGGAGCAACAGCCTGTGTACCTGTAAGAAGGCGGTCCGGCAGGATCGCCGCGGCGGCGGCCTGGGGCCGCTCGAAGGGCTGGAGGGGGTGGAGCAAAGCACGGTGTGCGACGGGGGTGGAGCCCCGCCCCTTTACGCACACGGTCAGGCACGCCCGGCACGCCCTGCAGGGGGGTGTGGCTTACCTGCCTCACACTGACTTGTGGAGGGTGGAGAGGCATAAATAGAGGCATAAATAGAGCCGGCGGGGCCTGGCCTCCCCGCCGGTAATCGAGTCCTCGAGAAGCTGGCCCCTGGTTTTCCCCCAAACCCTTTTTGCAGAGAATTGGAGCCTTGAGAGAGTGGAAGTGAGCGAACGAGCGAGTGAGAGAGTGAGTCCTAACCTTAGTGCAGGGTGAGTGTGGTGAGTAAGGTGAGTGGGTGTGGCTAATCCTGATTTCCCTGGAGTAAATAGTGGTGAGCGGTGTAAATCCTTGGTGAGAACCTCCACCCGGGTAGGGTGCCCCTTTGAAGTCCCCGTGTACCGTGCCCCTTCCCCAGTGGAGTGCAAGCCCTTTCTCCTTCCTCCCTAACTGACCCCCATCCTTGGATCAGGCACCCCTTCCCTTGGACCCTTCCATTCCCTACACTTGTGAGCACTATCCTGGACCCGAGTAATTCCCCGAGTGAGCGATTTGAGTGTGTACCCTTTCCCTTCCCTTTGGGGCAATTGGCTTGCTCACAGAGTCCCTATGATGAAAAGGGTTGCCTTCCAGTAACGAGGGAAAGCCCACCCTACAACCTGAGGGACATTATTACCGGAGAGGGCTATATTCATAAGAGCAAGCCGCCCCATTTTCCTTGGTGTGGAAGTGGTAGTTTCCTTGCCCAGAGGCTTTACCCCACCACCATAAAACCCCTTCCCGTAGAGCCAGTGACAGTACCCCAGGAACCTAAGGGACCCACAATCACTAAGTTCACTGGGGATCAATGCCAGTTTCAAATTTTTCTTGCACTCTGTGTGTTAACCTTAAAAGTGCAAGCTAAGTAGCATTTATTATAGGGTTATTGGAAGGCGTAGCCTTATCCTGGGCAACTCCCCTCCTCACCAGTAAAAGCCTCCTTTTGGAAGACTACGCAGGGTTCATTTGCAAGTTTGTTTCATTTTGATTACCCCCATCGGGTTAAAGATGCTGAAAGATCAGCTCTCCTATACTGTGTTACCTGCTACCTGGGGGGAGCTTGGGACCCTTGCCTTACAAATATATGAACGGCTGAATGAATGAAAACGAGAACATCGACAAGAGGTGTTTCGTCCATCCATGGCCAGGATGCCTGTGACTTTTCCTTGTAAGACAGAGCCTAGCAAGGTTGAGGATGTAGAACCCATGCAGTTGGGAGCATCCAGGGGGCCTTTGTCAGCTGCAGAGCGAGAACAGCGTTGGGAGTCACATCTGTGCTTTTACAGCGGAGAACCCTCAACACTTCGCTCGCAATTGCCCATTACTGCCGTCATCAAAACGTGAGTTGGGAAAAGCCAAGCCCTGGAAGATATAGGAGGTTTCCCAGTCAGGCGTGCAAGTCCCCTGCTAGCAGATTCCAAGGTCTTGCCCACGATGCCTATGATTGCACAGCATGTACAATACCTATCATGTTGAGTGTGGGTCCCACACGAAGTCACAGTGTGGGCATTAATCGATTCTGGAATCGGGGAATTTTATGGATCTGGGGTTTCGTCAACAAAATGCAGTCCCCAGCACTCACAGGTCCCCCCCAGAGCAAGTACATTCCATCGATAGGTCCCCGCTGGTTTCAGGGCCTATCACACTGCAGACCCAGATGGTACAAGTGTTTATTGGAAGACATACTGACCATATACAGTTTGATATAGTCTCTACACCCATGTTTTCAATCGTGTTGGGGATGCCGTGGCTACACCGACACAACCCAGCGATAAATTGGTTTAACAGAACAGTGTCATTCCCTTACGACTTTTGTACCACACATTGTAGCTCACAGAAACATCAACAACTACTGACCACTATGGGGGTAGGAAACAACACTACAATTCCCCTCATGTATACAGACTATATCGATGTCTTCGATAAGAAGGAGGCAGCAGTCATACCACCCCATAGACCATACAATTGCCCAATAGACTTGCTCCCTGCGGCAGAACCTCCATATGAGCGTATCTACGCACTTTCAGGACCAGAACTAAATACCCTGAAGGATTATATTGATGATAATTTGCAATGGGGCTTCATTTGACATTCCTCCTCCCCTGCAGGGGTCCCCTTGTTTTTTGTAACCAAGAAAGATGGGGGTTTGCGCCCATGTATAGATTATCGAGGTCTCAATATGATAACCATTAAGAATAGATACCCGCTTCCTCTGATCCCGGAATTACTGGATCGTCTTCAAGGAGCAAAGCTCTTTACCAAATCAGATCTTCTTGGAGCTTATAACTTATTGTGAGTACGCCAAGGTGACGGGTGGAAAACAGCTTTTCAAACCAGGCACGATCATTCTAAGTAGCCAGTAATGCCATTTGGCTTGGCCAATGCTCCAGCAACTTTCCAACACCTTATTAATTAAGTATTTCAGGATATCCTGGACTTGTATGTAATCGCTTACCTAGATGATATCCTTGTTTTTTCCGCTACTGAGGCAGATCGTGTCAAACATGTTCGAACTGTATTGGAAAAATTATGGCAAAACTGCCTATTTTGCAAACTGGAAAAGTGCACTTTTCATGTCACCACAACAGAATTTCAAATGGATAAAAAAAAATAGACGCTATATTACTATGGGTTCCCTCTCCATCGGTAAAGGTATTGCAGCGATTTCTTGGCACCACTAATTATTATAGACAACACATTCCAAATTATGCCAGACTAACGGAACCCCTCACTAAATTATTACGAAAAGGGACACCATACGAATGTACAGACAGGCATCAATCATCGATTGATACTCTGAAAGCAACATTCTCCCATGCTTGTATATTACAGTATCCTGACTTTGAGAAACCCTTTACTGTAGAAACAGACGCCTCCAGTGTGGCCACTGGAGCTGTACTACTTCAAGCTGGAACTGAAGATCACTTAATGCCTTGTGCCTTCTACTCCTGTCAACTGTCCAGTGCAGAGAAAAATGACACCATCTTGAACCGAGAGTTGTTGGCCATTAAAGCAGCGTTCGAAACATAGTGACACTACCTTGAGGGGGCTAAATACCCAGTTACAGTAATTACAGACCGTAAGAATCTTACGTATCTGCAATCCACCCGTATCTCCAATGCTAGGCATGGGCGTTGGGCCTTAATTTTTGCCTGATTCAATTGTAACATCCAATACTGACCTGGTTGGCAAAATCTACTCGCTGATGCCCTGTCCTGGTGTACTGAGATGGGGGAACCACCCAACAAGAGAGGTGAGCTACTGCTTGATCAAAAGACTTTCACAGCCACGTGTCTTTCCCTTTTGCAAGTGAAAAAATTATCAAGCCAAGATCCTACATTATTACAGAACTCCCACTACCAACTGCAGCATGGCCTCTATTATCACCAACGGAAGATAGGAGTACCTATAAAAGTGCGACGATAGGTGCTCTGGGGTCATCATGATACTCCCTTGGCCGAACATCTGGGACAGACACGAATCTTGGATCTCCTTCAGCGGCAATTTTGGTGGCCCACAATGAAAACAGACGTTAAAAGGTACGTGGAAGCATGTACCACTTGTGCCCAAACTAAGATTCCGTGACAACGGCTCCAAGGATTGTTGCATTTACCTCCACTCCCACAAGGGCCATGGCAGAGGATAGGCATGGATTTTATCGTAGAACTACCTGTCTCACACCTCTGTAACACCATCCTGGTAATAGTGGACCATTTTTCTAAACTTACCCATTTTGCTGCATGCCAAGGCCTTCCAACAGCCGCACAAACTGCACAGTTGTTATTACAGCAAGTGATTAAACTACATGGTGTGCCTCTAGAAATCGTCTCTGATAGAGGCACATAATTCATGTCTCACCTCTGGAAGGAGCTCTTATCCAGTTTACAAGTAAAACTAAGCTTAACTACGGCCTACCATCCCCAGGCCAACAGTCAAGTAGAAAGAACAAATCAAACACTGGAACAATATCTCCGATGTTATGCGGATTATTTACAAGACAACTGGTACGAATTGTTACCCATTGCTGAACTTGTGTACAACAATAGTTTAAATGTCTCTATTGAATCGTCACCGGTTTTTGTAATGTACGGCTATTACCCCCGTATTTACCTACCTGACCTCGCTCTCCCCTCTCAGTTCCTGCAGCTGGTGCTCTGGTTACACATATTCACAAAGCACGAGCTCACGCTAGAACCATGCTTGCCAGTGCCAGACAGTGATACAAGACGTATGCTGACCGTCATCGGCAGCAAGCGCCCGAATACCGTCCTGGAGACTGGGTATGGATCGACCGACGGCATTACCCTTCTGATCGACCTTCTGCGAAATTGGATTATCAATACATGGGACCCTTTCCGATTTCCCGAAAGATCAACTATGTGGTCTATACCATAAAACTACCTCAGCACTATCATATGCACCCGTCTTTTCATGTATCCCTTTTCAAACCTGCACTTCCCCCTCCCCCCTTGTCCGACAAGTTCGAGTATGAGGTACATGAAAGCCTTGATTCCCGCCGCCAGCGGGGACAGCTTTATTAACTCGTCAACTGGAAGGATATGGACCATCCGATAGATCATGGGAAAAGGCCTCCAATGTACATGCCCTGCGTCTGATGCAATGATTTCATGCTCGCCATTCCACTAAACCATGACCCATCACCTTCCATTGGCCTTGGAGATGGGGTGCTGTCAGACACCTGTACCGAGGTTGGTGGTATGGGGCACGGGGATATAGGGGAGCCTGGGGGGTTCCACACACCTTGAAGAGTGCCCCGACAGGTGGCGGGGACAAGCAAGCTGCGGCCATGCCACATCCCGGATCTGTGGCGTCAGCGCAGCCGCTGCTGACGCTGCCACCGATACAATAATACCGTGGACCATGGGCTGCTGTTGAAACGGCTGCGTGACCTGGGGGGTCTGGACGGGACTGTTCTTTAATGGTTCCGTTCATTCCCCTCAGGGAGAAGCCAGCGGGTGGTGCTGGGAGTTGAGACATCTTGCCCCCGCACTTTATCCTGCAGTGTTCCGCAGGGCTCTATTCTGTCTCCATTGTTATTTAATGTATACATGCAGCCCTTGGGGGAGGTTGTGAGAGGGTTCGGGGTGTGATGTCACCAATATGCTGATGATACTCAGTTGTACCTCCCTTTTTCCGCTGACCCAGACCCTGCCATCTCGCTGCTATCCCAGTGTTTGGTTTGGACGCCGTGGCGGAGTGGATGTAGCAGAGCAGACTGAAGCTCAACCCCGATAAGATGGAGGTGATGGTGGTGTGGAGAGCGAGGGAGGTGTCGGGCCCCCTGGCTGTGGGGGTGCGCCCTCCTGTAGCTCGGCAGGTTCGGAGTCTGGGGGGTGATTTTGGACGCAGACCTCCGTCTGGAGCAGCAGGTGGAGGCAGTGGCGAAAGCTGCCTTCCGCCAGTTGTATCTGGTGCAGAGGCTGTGTCTGTTCATCTCTGGCCCGAACCTGGCCTCCCTCATCCATGCCTTCGTCACCCCGAGGCTGGACTACTGTAATGTGCTCTACGTGGGGCTGCCCTTGTTCCTGGTTCGGAGGCTGCAGCTAGTGGAGAATGCGGTGGTCCGCCTCCTGTCGGGGACGGGCCGTCGGGAGCATATAGTACCTGTACTCCGGACGCTGCCGATAGAGTGCCGAGCCAGATTCAAGGTACTGGTGCTAATATACAAGGCCCTACATGGTCTGGGCCCTTCATACCTCAGGGACCGCATCGCCCTCCGCGCCCCAGAGTGGTTCCTTCGGTCCACCGGGGGTGCCTTTCTGGAGGTCTCCCGTGTAAAGCGGGGGGCCACAATGGAGAGGGCATTCTTGGTGGCCAGGCCGCGCTTTTGGAACTCCCTCCAGGAGGAAGCTTGCCTGGCCCCAAGTCTTCTGACATTTTGGCGAATTTGTAAAACCTGGCTGTTCGCGCAGGCCTTTGGGTAGGGGGGTGGGGTGGGGATGTTTTATCTTCTCCACTCTTATTTATTTATTATTATTAATCCAGCCTGTTTTACTGTAATGTTTTTATGGATTGTCTAGGATTTTATATATATAAATTGTTTTATTATGAACTTGTTAGCTGTCCCGAGCTGTTCGCAGGAGGGGCGGGATAAAATTGAATAAATAAATAAATAAATAAAATAACAGGAAGTGGTGGGGAGGAGTTTTGTCAGTTCAGGAGCCCAACCACGTCAAACAACGGAGGCGGGGTCAAGGACGCACTGCCACTGCCCACAGAGGCCACGCCATCTGCCTCACAGCCGCGGCGCTCAGAGTGCCTGCATGCCTTACAAGCAGCAGACGATAAAGGCAGCTCCCTGCCTCACCACCCTTACTGCCTGTGAGACTGGCCCCTTCCTTGTTGTTTGGTGTGCCTTGTAGTATTGTGACTGATAGTTTCGTGGTGCGAGTCTGTTGTGAGCGCAGCTGGGATGAGTACTTCCTGGATTGTTTGCAGTGTGGGTGTGGGAGTCCTTATCGTGTGCCCCCCTCTTCATGTAACTTGGTCCCTCCCTGTGTGCTTGCACTATCCTGCTTCCTGGCCCCAGGAGCTTGCACCCCCTTTCCCGTTCACCATTGTATACCTCCCCACTCCCCATCCTTACCCCGATGTGTGTGTGTGTGTGTACCTCGGCAACCTTGAGGCTTTGCACTACGTTCCACCATCCTGTGATGATCTAGGCTGGGGTTTTTTAACCCCAGAAGCCATTTACGATCCTGAGGGTTTGTTTACAGGCAAGGCCCTATCGCCTAGTGTGGGTGTGTGGTGTGTCCCTTTTCCTCCTTCCCTTCATCCCATTACCCCCAATACCTCACAGAAAGGCTGATGAAAGAGGCAAGTTTTTAGGAGAGATTTGAAGACTCGGAGGGAGGGTGCAGAACAAACATGTTCAGGGAGGGAGTTCTAGGGATAGGAGGCAGCCAGATCCGTAACTAGCCCATGGCCAATGCAGCAGTAGCCACGGGTGCATTTACATTCGCCCCTATCCTGTTTTACTGTTTTAATTTCCGGTGCCCTGTTTTAAACATTTTTATTGTTGATTATTTAAATTGTTTTATATTGTTTTTATGTATTTATATTGTTGGAAGCCGCCCCAAACTGTTTACAGGAGGGGCAGGGTACAAATGACAGTAATAAATAAATAAAATAAATAGGCTAGTTACAGCTCTGGAGGCAGCATGCGAGAAGGAGCAAAGACGGTTCAGAGAGCAGGAAGCTCGGGGGTGAGTGAGGGTGATAGCAGAGCAGGAGCGAAACTCCTAAGTAGGAATGTACTGGGAAATAAGTACATAAAAACTGGGCAGAGCAAGACCATGAAGAGATTTGAAGATAAAGACAAAGCTTTGCCCAATGCTATATCAATGAAGGCTCTGGCTTCTTTTTCTGTGACGTATTTTGTTATACCATGTAAAGTTCCCCCCACCCCATCTATACATATACACACTGGGTGATTTCAGACGTTACGAGATCACAGTGAACCACAGTGAATACCCACCTGTGGTCAATGTGTCTCGAACATCTGTTTGGCGGCCGCCAGATGTTCGCCACAGTCAATACCCGCATGGGGTCAATTTGAACCACGCTTCCCGGGCTAGCCAGGGGAATGTCCCGGGAAGCGTGGTAAAAGAGATCCCCAGTGGGAACCAAAAAAAAATAACGTTTGGCCGGGCGCCACGGCCCGGGATCACCGGCGGGATCCTGGGCCGTGGCGAATTCAGCCAGACGCTGCGGCTGCATTGGCCCCGCCGCCCGCCCGTCTCCCCAGAGGGCGGGCGGCAGGGAGCGTGGAAGGGGCGGGGCCGTGCGGCCGCACGTTGCACCGCGCGGCCCCGCCCCCTCCAAGATTCCCCGCCGGGATCCCCCGGCACGTCTGATATGGCATGACGGGGTCACCCTGGCGGGGGATGGATTCGTTGTTTTCGGTACGGGGCCAAGCGGCCCCGTAACGTCTGAAAACACCCACTATCTCTGCACAGTACCACCTGTAGCCTAACCCTCATAACTAAGTAGTCTAATCCCTCCCCTTGGACAAAACGCTTCCCCTTTGATGTCTGTGTCAGCTCCCCTGCTTTGTGGACACTTCTCCTCCTGCTCCCTAGCACCTCCTCATTCAACCCTCTCTGCTGAGCTCTGCGCAGCTTTATATAGGCAGCACCTGTAAATCAGGGACCTGTACCCACCAACTAGGCTGCAGATCCTAGTGATCAGAATACTGGAAAATTTAGGTCCTCAAGCTACAAGCACTAATGCATAGTACTCTGCCACAGATGGGCTTTTGGGGGCAGGGGCCATAGTGGTGTGGGAGTCAGCATACTTATCTTTTCATGCGTGTGTCCTTTAAGGGCTCCTGGCCGAGCTGGGAATGTATCACGAGGGGGGTGTCAGATGGCAGCCGGGCATTGTGCCTCTTTAGCCCTCGTGTGGTCTCTTCTCCATGGTAGTGGCGGACCTGTCCCACAAGTGGGTGTGCAGCCCTGTCCCCACAGGCTGGTGAAGGGTGAATATGAATACCCATACGAACCCATCTCCACCCATGCCCTTGCATGGAGCACCCTCGCTTTTTTCAGTTGCTCCATTCGGGGAGGTGGGTGGTGGTACGTGGGTTGCAGGAGCGCGCGCCCACCCACCGTCTCTTTTACAGAGGCGTTTGCACATGGGGCATGGTTGGACCTGTGTGTTAGCCTGTCATTTAAAAACGACCTCTGCCTACATGTGGTGCTGAGGCCTGAATCTTTTTTTGATGTGGTACATCAAACACCCCTGCCTGCCATCCCTGCTCACTTCTGGTTCTGTTGCCCAGGTGAAAGAAAGCAGGCCATGTCAAAAGCAGCTGAAAGACCTTGACAGCCCTCATCAAAAGAGGGATATAGTTGAAAGTAGCCTGAAGGTCATGAATTTTGGAATATCTTTATCTAAAAACCAGAGGAGAAAGATGTATTAAGATCTAACTAGCTTTTGTCTGCTGATAGCGTCACTGTGCAACAGCATTACACAGTAAAGACCTAGACATACAAATACATCACCAGTGACAAGAGAGCAGCCCTTTAGTTCAATGTAAAACAAAAGTTGCCAAACCTCGGCTGAAAACATCAAACCTTGTTTCTGGAAATACATCAAAGAATCAAATAGATGAATGAATGACAGGGGAAATGAATTGACTGTAATAAGAGCAAGCAGGTGACTCATTCAACCAACACCGTGTAACAAAACAGAAAACCTCTCCATAAAATTAATTCCCTTTCAGATTATAGATTCCTGATGGCTTGCTTTGTTTAAAAAGATTTTTTTCTAGTTTATATAGTTCTCTACTGAAGTCTTCCTTATTTTGTGGGCAGGTACAAAAGTTTCTAAGCTGCAAATATTGGAAAGTGTCTATTTTCCCCTGCACCATCTCTTCCATTTTTTGAGGGGTCAGGAATTTCCCTAGTGAGAATATCTGTTGCATCCTTATTATACCTTTTCCCCTCAAAGTGTCTCACAGGCCACGGGCTAGCTTTTGTTCCACAGCTTGTCTTGAATCTATTGGCGTATAGGGTGAGATCCCTTTCTTAGTTTTCAACTTTCTTTGGATTTTCTGCCAGTAGTTTAAAAGAGTACCCGCAAAAGGGTGCTCCTTTTTATGATCTTTCTGGATTAAGCCCTGGTCAACTATTATATCCCTTAGAGATGTCACTTGTAAAATTCTGTTTTCAATGTTTACACATTCTGGTGCAATTTGCTCATGATACCAATCTGGAAGGGCACTCAAGGATGCCACCATGTGGTAAACCTTGAAATCAGGGAAATTGATTCCACCTTAATCAGATGTTTTCATTAGTGACAGTTTTTTTTATCCTTGGTTTTTTCCGATTCCAAATAATATCATGCAAGAGCATATCAGTTTGCTTGAAGAAGGTGTTTGGGAGATGTATAGAAAGAGTCATAAATCTATACAACAATTTGGGCAAGATTATCATTTTGCACAGGTTGACCTTGTCCAACCAGGATACTATTCACTTCTGCCAAGGCTTTATCTCTTCTCTTAACTGCTTTAACAGTGTTGTGTATTTGGCCGCATAGAGGTCTCCCAAATTTTTAGTAATTGTTACTCCTAAATATTTTAATCCTGTCTCGCTTATTAGGAAAGGGGAGATTCTTTTTAATTGTTCCTCTTGTTTTTTGTCTTGCCCAAAAACTAGTGCAAAGGATTTTTCCCTACTGATGGTATATCTGGAGATTTCCCCCAGACGTTCTATTGTCTTTAATAGTTCCGGTATTGAAGTATTTGGTTCTGTTATAAATAATCAAATCATCAGCGTACAGTGAGAGCTTATCCCCCATGCTATCATTTACCACTAGTCTGGACTGTGGTTTTTTGTAAATTGCCTCCAGCAAGTGTAAAAAGTTTCCATTGAAACCCATCCTCTCTAGAGTAAGGAAGAGGCATCTTGGTTCTATAAAATCAAATACTTTCTCAGCATCAGCTGAGATTACCATCGCTGGTGTTTTTGTTTTAGTGAGAGCATATATTATATTAGTGACTTTCCGTATATTATCTTACCCTTGTCTGCCTGGTATGAAGCCTGTTTGATTTCTGTGTATGATTTCCACTATAATTGCCCTGTCTGGTGGCCAGAATCTTGGAAAACAGTTTAAATTCGGCATTAAGGAGAGATATTGGGTGATAGCTACCGCATTGTTCTGGAGCTCTGCCAGGTTTTAAGATTAGAGTTATGTTTGCATTATAAAAAGTCTGTGGCACATGCCTCTTTTAAAATATTATTGAAAGTTGCTGTGAGATGTGGCACCAGCGTCCTTGAGAATGTTTTATAAAATACATTACGAAATTCGTCTGGGCCACAAGCTTTGTTTCTTTTTTGAGGTTTCAATTACCTCTTGTACCTCCTGTTCTGCAATGGGCGAGTTCAGAAAGGCCCCCTGCGCCTCATTTAATCTGGGGATTTGTATGTCGTTTAAAAAGGTTAGTATTTCTGTCTCTGCAGGATTCCTGGAGCTATATATTTTTTTTGTAAAATTTGAGAAAAGCATTTTGAATGTGTGCCAAGTCACTGCACCTCCCTCCTTCCATATCTTGGATTATGGATATATGGACTTTCCTTTGTTTCACTTTAACCCACTTTATTGTTATTTTCATAAAATGGACTCTGATTTTTTGCAGTTGGCTTTTTGTCTTCTCCAACTCCAGAACATTTATAAATTCCCTATTTTTTTCTATCTCTTGCTTTAGTGCTTTTGACGGAGCAATTTTATTTTGCACCTCCAGCCTTAGCAAGATTGAGTATCTATTTTTCACTTGCTGTCTTTTTTGCTTCAAAATTTGTGCCTGTAGCGCAATAATCTTCCCTCTAATAACTACCTTTGCTGCCTCCCAGGCGAGTTGACAGAGTTCTCATTCAGCTCAAAGTAGTCTGTTAAGTCATCCTCAATTTGCCTTCTGTTTTGTTCACTATTCAGAATGTTTCTTTTTAGCTGCCAGTTGATAGTATTACCCCTCCCCTTTGGCCTTGGTCCTTAAAAACTGTTATAACTGCATTATGATCTGAAAAAACTATTGGGTGAATAAAACATTTTTGGCATCTATGTAATTCTGTCTTTGCTGTTATTACATGGTCTATGCGAGTATAGCTGTTGTTTACATTTGAATAGAAGGTGTATTCTCTCATTGTGTCATTAATGTGTCTCCATACATCCATCAGCCCAAAAGAGTCAATTAACTGGGCTATATTTTTTGTTCACTTCTTATATTGTCTTTTTTTGATTGATCTAGATCGGTCAATATGGTGTTAAAGTCCCCCTGTATGATTATCCATCCCTTTGCATTGTCAGCAATTAATGGGAGATACTGCTTGTAAAAGGATATTTTCCCCTCATTAGGCGCATATAGGTTTACTAATGTAATCTGTTGTTCTTCCATCTTCCCTATAATGCAAAGGAACCTGCCCTCCCTGTCTTTCAGAGATTTCTCCACACTGAAAGTTTTGTATTTTTTGAGCCCTATTAGTACCCGAGTCTTTTTTTGTTTTGAGCAGGAAAAGTACATTTCTCCTATGTTGGCATTAGCAAACCTGGGAACATCCTTTTCAAGCAGGTGTGTTTCCTGTAAGATCTCTATTCCTTGTTCTTCTATTAGATTTTGTACCCTTTTTCTTTTTGGGGGGGTATTGAGCCCCCTCACATTTAATGTCATAGTTTTAATACCACCCATTGTTAGAGTCTGTAGGTTTCCTATGTTTGTCCCTGCCCTTTAGATTATTATTTTTTGTCTCCTTTTCTCTGTTGCTTTTGCTCTTATGCTCGTTAGTCTGTTTAAACATACATTTCCACCTTCCTTCATAGATAGCCTTCATTGTTAGTAGTTGGAACTTTGCTTATGTGAAACATATTTGCATACACACCCATCAAACCTCTTAATCCCCCCTAAGCCCTCCTCCACCCAGGCATCACCCCCACCCCACCCCAGTTTTCCCCCCTTCTATACATGGTCAAACATTTCTTTTTTTAAAAAAAACAAAAAACCTTTCCCCTGTCTTACCCTCAAGGGGGATCTGTTGGGAGTCAGAAGCAGTTGTCTGTTGTGTGCTTCTAGATTTTCCTCCCCCCCCCCAGCCCCCATGCTCCTTTGTTTACATTAAAAAAGAAAGAAAGAAATCATAGTGCAAGCCGACTGGTAACAGAATCAAAACTAACTTATTTCAATATTAAACTAAATCCCACAGTCCAACCATATATCTTTAGAGTCAATGGTTGTGAGTTTTCACTGTCTCTTAGGTAGGGCTCTTCCAATCTACTTTCTTGGGAGTTTGTGCTGCTCTAACTTGCTGTACCTCTTTCTCCAGTTCCAGAGCTTGGAATTGCTAGCATTGAGACCAGAAAGGCCTCTAGGTCTTCAGTATTGTCAAATAATTTCTTGTTTCCTTTCACTAGTATCATCATCTGTGCAGAAAATATTATTTTTGGTTTTAGATTTCTTTTGTTTAGTATCCCAAAGAATTTATTCCACCTCATTCTTTTCTTAATTGTTTCAGCAGCAAAGTCTGGGTATATTCTGGCTGATTCTTGCTGGAAAGTCAGTTTCCTTTTTATTCGTGCCCTTTTCAGAATTTCCTCTTTGACTTGATAGAAAATTTAACTATAATGGGGTGGGGATGGTCAGAATCTCTCAGTCTTGGGCGCCCTGTTCTATGTGCTCTGTCAATCGCAGCGTTCTGCGATTGTCTCTCCTCCGGAAAATTTTCTTTTATGAGAGCCCATATGATCTCATTTACTTTTTCTGCCCCGTTTGCTTCTTTTATCCCATTAAATCCCAGATTCACTCTCAGTGAGCGGTTTTCCAAGTCTTCACATTTCATTTGAAGGTAAGCTGCCTTCCCTTTAAGTTTTCTTAGCTGCTCATCTGTTGTGAGGGCTTGATCTTCTAGAGAGGAGATTCTTCCCTCTGTTATTTCTATTCTTTTTGCTAAGCCCTCTAGCTTATTGTTGCCCTCATCTACAGAGGCTTTAATTTTTTGCATCTCCTTTTTTAGCTCTCTTTTCATTTGCAAGATTAGTTTTTGCACTGACCTCTCCTCTGTCTCATCATCCTCAGATTCCGACGTTGCTTGTTCTCCCTCCGTTTCAAGCACTTCCATCTCCATTTTCCCGCCGCCTCCTCTGGTGTCACAGTCCTTAGGCCCCGCAGTTTTTTTCTTCTGGCAGAAACGGTCAAGGGGATTTTTTGTGAGAAATTCTTTGGTTGGGTTTGTTTCTACCTGCCATTCCTGTTGTTTTGGGAGTTTTTGTTTTGGTACTGACTTCTTGTCGGCTTGTTTTGGAGCTGGGGGGTACGGAGCTCGGGCTTCTCCCAACTACCTGCGCTGGAGCATGTGCAGATCCCCCATTGAGAGAGTATTCAAAAGAGTTAACTCTCAATGGAGTTAACGCTTGATAACACATGATAATGGTGCCACCAGCAGCTATTTTTAAATCCAAAAATTGTACCTAACTCTGATTGATGTCCGTTGTAAATTAATGGAAGTCCAGCACCTAAATATAATTTTTACTTCTGAAAATCTAGTTTATACAATTATAAGCCTATGCTAATGTACCACATACTATATGTGTATCTACTGATGCTCTAAAGATATATGTACTCACTCTGACTACCTTCTGAAAGGATATGGACAAAGAACAGCTCTACCAGGTCTAGAGCCATCCCCAAGTCAGATCAACAGCTCTTCTTCACGGGAACAGACCATCATACACTGATATGCAAGGTTACCTGCTTGGTATTCAAATATTGTGCCAATACAGCTCCTGTCTGGATAGCCTGTAGGCATTTTCAGACAAGACACTCTCCACCCACTACCCACCCACCCACTATACATGTTGCAGGGCTGAAGTGTTGCCCTATGGGTGCCCTATAACATGTATAGTGGGTGAAAAGTAGGTGGGGAATGTCTTGTCTGAAAAAGGGCAATTGGGATTCTTACCTGTGAATTGCCCTTCTGTAGCCTTCCAGGGAGGTTATTCGGACCCAGGGAGTGATCTCCCTCATGTCCACCAGGAGGCTGCACAGACTTTCAACTGGGCATGCGTAGGGAGAGAGCGCCCTCACTTCCCCAGGTGTATCACAGCCGAAGGATCTGGAATCTGAAAAGGAGACAAACACAACCTTCCCCGAAACTTCAAGGAGTAAAGTTAAATAGAACCCCAGTGGGGAAACAAGTGCCTCCCACCCCCCCCAGTCTAAACAGAAGAACCATAACATTAACCAGCCCCAGGTGGGCCGAATAACCTCCCTGGAAGGCTACAAAAGGGCAATTCACATGTAAGAATCCCAATTGCCCTTTCTATAGCCTTCAGTCCGTTTATTCGGACCCTGGGAGGTAACAAAGCAGTATTACATTATTAGGCAGGGAGGGACAGCTAGTTTTAATGAGACCCCAGTACCCCTTGTAGAATCCGTCGGCTGAAGGCGGCCTCAGCAGATTGGAGAAGAGCAATCTTATAGTGTTTAGTGATGGTATGTAGGCTTTTCCAGGTGGCTGCCTTGCATATCTCACTCAGCGGGGCCCAGGAGCAAAAAACCCAATTAGCAGCCACTCCTTGGGTGGAATGAGCCAAAATAGGATTGGGGGGCTGCAGGCCAGACGCCTTGTACACCTCGGCAATGCATGCCGAGATCCAACCGGCGATGACTGACTTGGAGGCCTTTTCGCCTCAATGGCAAGGGTGGTAACTTACTAAAAGGCCGGAGGAGCACCTGAAGGGCGTAGATCGTTGTAGGTAGATTTTGAGGGCCCTGCAAACGTCCAGTGTATGCCACAGTTTTTCTAGATGGTGGCGGGGATGAGGGCAGAAGGAAGGCAGGACTATGTCCTGGGATAGGTGGAAGAGGGAGGAAACCTTCAGGAGGAAGAAGGGATCAAGGCAGAGGCTGACCGATTCCTTCCTGAAGGAGCAGAGGGCAGGGTCAGCAGATGGAGCCCCAATTTCAGAAATTCATCTGGCAGAGGTGATGGCTATCAGGAAAGCCACCTTAATAGAGAGAAAGAACAGGGACACCTGGTTCAGAGGTTCAAAAGGAGGGCCAGTGAGTGCCTTGAGAACCACATTGAGGTTTCAGGAAGGGAACCTGTGCACCAATGGGGGGGGGAGGGGAGATTCAACAGGCGGCCCTAAGGAACTGGTGTACATATGGGTGGACAGATAGGCTGGGTTTACCAGAAGCCCCCAGGGTACTATCAACTGCAGCTAGCTGTCTGGAAAGGGTGTTGGGACGGAGACCCTTATCTAACCCTTCCTGAAGGAATTGAAGGACCTGGCCTACAGAGGGTGACTGACGGGCACCTGCCTAGGCTGACACCAGCTAACCCCAGGTACACTGATAGATGCGCAGGGTGGACCTTCGCTTAGAGGCCAGAAGCGTGCATATGACTGAGTCTGAGTAGCCCAGACTCCACAGTGCTAAGGTCTCAACAGCCAGGCTGTCAGTTTCAGAAACTCCGGATGCTGGTAGAGGAGAGGCCCCTGTGATAGCAGATCTGGGGTGACAGGCAATTTGAGGTGGTTCCCGACAGACAGGGTGAGCAGGTCTGTGAACCATGGTCTACGAGGCCAGAAGGGGGCTATGAATATCACGGTGACCCGTTGTTGTCTGCATCTGCGGATTTCTCGGCTGAGGAGGGGAAATGGAGGAAAGGCATAGAGGAGGCCCGTTGGCCATTGGTGGCTGAGTGCGTCAAGGTCCTCAGATTTGGGGTGGGAACTTCTGCTGAAGAACCGGGGCAACTTGTTGGTGATGGATTGGAATGCCGAGGGGCTGAGGGACCATTCCCCTGGGTCTACCTCCTGTCAGTTCAGCCAATCCGCTTCCACATTGTCTACTCCTCTTATGTGTAGGGCCGAGAGGGAGAGGAGGTGAGACTCTGTCCACTGCAGGAGGCGGGAGGCCTCCTTGTGGAGTGATTGGGACTAAGAGCCCCCGTGGTTGTTGATATAGGCCATGGCTGTGGTGTTGTCTGTGAAGACTAGTACATGGCGCCCTTCCAGAATAGGGATGAATTGTTGGAGGGCTAGTCAAATGGCTTTGAGCTCTAGCCAATTGATGCTGTGGTTGACATCCGAGGCTGTCCAGGTGCCCTGTGCTATGCTGGTGCCTCGGTGGGCCCCCCCAGCCAAAGAGACTGGCATCCGTTGTTACTATGATTTTGTGCAGCTCCGTTAGTGAAACCGCTGGTGAAACCGGTGAGGGGCTTCCCACCAGCTGAAGGAGCGTAGGTGTTAGAGATTGTGGGGGTGGGGGGAAGGAAAAGGCCACGGGAACAGTGGGGAAGGGGAGTACCGTACCCAGGGGTTTTCCCAAAAGGTGTGGCAGTCTCTCATGGAACACACGGGGCTTGCCAGTAATCCCCCCAGGATAGTAGGTGGGCTTTCCTCGTGTTAAACAGGGCAACCGATATCATCACAGGGGTAGAGAGAGTTTGCCAACCAGGGAAGAAGGGGTATAGAGGAGAGCAATCTCACCTTCAAGCTCACGCCCTCCCCTGAGAGGGGAGTGGGGGCCCAGGTCTCCAAGTGCCAAGCACAGTGAGGGATGTAGGAGTGGGGGGAAGGAAGGGGAGTAGGTCCAGGAGTGGGAGAAGGAGGCAAGGGAAATGGAGGGGGAGGAAGGTGCGTGGAATCCGGGACGGACCGGGGTGGAACGAGCGTACCTGGAGGAGGGGATGAGGGTGCAGGAACTCAGACAAGGAAGGGAACTTGGGTTTGACTGAAAGGAAAGGGGGGGTGGAGAGGAAAGGCACACAGTCTCCTACAAGCAACCACAAAACCGAGGGAGGGACGGAGAACGGAGGAAAGCAAATACAAGGCACAATACTTCAGACAAATAACACTCAATCAGTCACTTAGCTTGCAGCAAAGCAGAATCAAGAGGGGCCAGCTTCTCTCGTCGATCAGAGCCATTGTTTGGTGAGCCTGGAGGATGAGGATGTGGAGGTAAGTGTCTCTGAGATCCAGTGAGGTGAGCCAGTCGTTCTTCGATATGGCCAGGGAGATGGAGGCCAAGGTTTCCATCTTGAATCTCTGCAATCCAATAGACTTGTTGAGATGCTTCAGGTCGAGGACCCCACTCCACACTCCGTTTTTCTTTTGCACGAGGAAGAGAATCGAGTAGTGGCCCTTTCCTTTTTCGTGCCAAGGTACTCTTGCTATGGCTCCCATTTGTTGCAGCCTGTTAATCTTGGACCACACGGCAAGGCGTTTGGCAGTGATGCGTGAGAGAGGGGATGTGCGAAATAACTCTCTTGGCCTTTGCTTGAGTTCAATGGAGTATCCCCTTGTCACGGTCTGTCAGACCCAGTCATCTGAGGTGGCCTGCTCCCACCGCCAGCTGAAGTGAAGGAGTCTTTCTCTGAGCTGGGCATAGAGAGGGGAAGAGGGCGCGGAACAGTCAGGAGTTTTGCTTGTGTGAAGGAGATCTGGCCCATCTTGTATAAATAGAGTGGGAAGCTGACCTGTTGGGCTTTGTTCCATGTCCCCTGTGGCCTCTGCCGCACGTCTGGGCATTCCAGGTGTTATTTGAAGAGAAACTCCATCGAGGTCCCTGGTTGAAACGCTGGAAGGGCCGAAAGAAACTCTTGAATGACTGTACCTGATTGAGGGAGTGTTTCTTCTCCTTGTTAGAAGCATCAGTCAGTGCCTTGTCCAAGGTGGGGCCGAACAGTTTGCCCCCTCTGAAACTGCTGTTTACCAGGAGGTTCTTGGCATGCATATCTGTGCGCCAAGACCGCAGCCATAGTCGACGTCTGGCTGACACGTTTCGGCCATACTCCTGGCTGCCCAGGTAACGATGTCCATGGATGAATCTATGAGAATTGCATGGGCAAGGGTGAAATTAGTGGTGAGTTTGCGTGAGAGGGAGGCTGATATATTTGGGTCCTTGCCTAGCTTAAACCACTTCATAATGGCTCTGGCGGCATAGGAAGCTGTAGTTGCCATTTCCAGGGTGTTTGATAGCGCCTCGTAACTCTTGCGAAGCCCTATTTCTGTTCCCTTATCTGTGGGATCCTTAGGCAGGAGGAGCCCTTCTGATGGGAACATGGACTGGCGAGCGAGGGAGGCAGCCACTGTGTCTACCTTAGGGGGCTTGAATTTGGCGTCACTCTGTTTGGTGAAGGTGTAAACGGACTGCTGGACCCTTGACAGCTTAATGGCCTTCATGGGCTGTTTCCATTGGGTCCTAATTATTTTTTCAAAAGCCCGATCAAGGGTGACCCCCTTACAGCTGCTATGGAGCCTGGGGATATAGTCCTTGTCAGAATCCTCATCATCAGAGGTGGAGTCAGAGTCCCTTTTTTCGGGGTGCTCGGAGTGATACTCAGCCCTCTCTCCACCCTCCTTAGAAGCTTGGGGTCCCAATCAGAGGGGACCTCCCTGCCCAAATCCTTGGGCCCCCTGGAGAGGATCTCCTCCCATTTGGGGGTATCCCTGTCTCCGGAGGAGCAGTCGGCCGAGTCACAATCGGAATTCTCCGAGGGGGAAGAGGCGATGGGCGGAGGGGCTCTGGCTCATGTGGGCCCCTTGTGCTTCTTGAGAGAGGGTTGGGGGGTCTGAGTCCAAGCCCAATTCCAATAGCTCCCCCTCCCCTATGGAGGATTCTCAATGCTCGTCCTCTGAGGAGGAATCGAAGAGGTCCTTGAGGGAGTGCCTGCAGGGGGGCTTACGTGGGCTTTTGTGTTTGCCCTTGCCGACAGCCCTTGATGCGCCCTTAAAGGAAGACTGGGAGGGGGGCTGAGAGGGTCGTTTACGTTTCCGAACCCTCCTTTGGTTGCCCTCAATGCAGGCCAGGACACCCATCATAGATTTTAATGTGTCCAGCTGGAGCCGCTGGATCGGGTCCATAATGAGAGCCCCCCTTACTTGTGAGGAGGCAGAAGTGGCTGCCTCCTCCTCCTCTTCCTGCTCGTCCGGGCTGGCCCCAGACATGCTGCGTGGCTCCTCCGACTCTCGGGTGGGGGCTGCGGTCTGGGCGGGAATTTCTGGCGCGGTTTCGCTTTCACGCAGCGGTGAAACAGGACCTTCTTGGCATGCCGCAGCCCGGAGGGCAGCCACCCTGCATGTCTTGGCGATCTCTGCCATGTCAGGTACTCCCACAGCGGAGGGTCGTACCCCACTGTTTGATAGCGCCAAACCCTCAGTACCTGAGGAACCCCAAGCCGTACCTGTGGGCCGGCACCTGGGGAGAGGTGTTGGAGCGGCTGAGCCGCTCAAGACGTCTGACTGAGGGGTAGGTGCCTAATAAAGGACTGACCCCCTCTCTCTGAAGGAGAGAAAGGGCTAGAAAGTCTGGATGTGTGCGGAGCACCCCTACTGCACATCCTGCGGATCAGAGGCAGACTTTCAACTGGGAAAGCAAGGGCACGCTCTCCCTACGCATGCTCAGTTGAAAGTCTGTGCTGCCTCCTAGTGGACATGAGGGAGATCACTCCCTGGGTCCGAATAAATGGACTGAAGGCTATAGAATGCCCATTTACTTTTGATTTTTTTGGCTTCAATTCATTCCTAGTCTATGTAACCAGGCAGAAAGGGGTACTGTTCAGTTTTTATCCTCGGAGTAATGCTGAAATGAATATGACATTGTCTATAACTATTGATTGTACAGTGCCAGGTACATTGCTGGCACTAAATAATCATCATCATCATCATAAAAATTATATTCATTCCCACAAAACAATATCCAAATTCTTTGTCAGCGTTGTAAAATTTGTATCTTTTTTTACTTCCCTTCAATATTTTTGGCCACTTTGAACATTTTGGCCAGTAATTAATTTGCTTTGACGGTACTATTTGGTGTGGGTTTTGAGTTTTTGAATGTGATTGGTCGAAACGCAGCAATCACATTCATATTAAAAAAAAAAAATTAAAACCTGCCAAATAAAACTGGTAACGTGAATGAAGTACTGAATATCGAGGTGACCAAAATATGGAACACAAAGTACCTAAATGAAGATTTGAAATGGCAAACAAATATGGCAGTGAATACCGCTTCATGGGCACTTCACTAAAATTAATTTTAATATACCAAATTTGACAAATTCAGTATTTGCTTTGCATATTCGGCCCAACCCTACCTCTGAGGCTTCATATGTGTAAGTGTCAGTGTGGTGCAGCAGAGAAATAAGATGAAAGCAGAGTGGCACATCCTATCTGGAGCTCCTTATTTATGTCCTCTAAAAATTAGGACAAATATTTGTCTTTAGGAGTCCCTCTAAAATAAACTTTATTTCAGTATACCTCAGAAATTCATGCTACAATTTGCTGTGTATGATACACACACTATGGCCCTCTTATAACGGGCGCGGGTGTGTGGGGGGATGGATGGGCAGTGCTGTGGGTGGGTGGGCAGTGCGTGGGGGTGCGTTCCCATGGATCTCCACCCATCTCCAAACTTGGCCATCGGACATTGGCGTCCATTGCTCCGTGCATGGGTAATGGGTGGAGGTGTGTGGAGCATGAGAGCAGGAATGCACACCCACTGCCCACAACGTTCCCACGGGTGCCCAACGATCCCACCCCCGTACCCACCATGGCGTTCCCACAGGCACACATGCCCCCGCACATATGCGAGGGGGGCATCCATGTGAAAACGGCTTAAGTGAACTTACACATTTTATTTATTTTTTCCATTTAAAATACTGGCCTTATAAATAATCTATGCAAATGCTCTTAGCTTGTACATAGTAAATTACGATATCTGCAGTAAATAATGTCCATAATCTTAAATAGGCACTGAGAGCTGTTCAGGTTACAGCCAGGCAGTTTATTACTCAAACATAATTTGGAGGTGCTTTAATAATGAAATGTAGCCTCTTGGTCCAGGGTTCGGCTTTGTTATGAAAAAGAAAGATGTCCATTTTATGCTGTGACAACAGTCATAAAAATGTGATGCTATGAAAACAGTAATTTTGTAGTGGCCATAGCAGGTCCTCACATCTCTTGTGATGAACGCGGTGGGTAACTGAAAAGAGTTCCTCATTTCCATTTGGTTAAGCAATTTAAATTTGGAGACTTCTGAAGCCTGTAAAACTGGCTGGAGATCTTAAAAAAGCAGGAGTTCACACAAGTTTGCCAGCAAACCTTGGGCCCTTAAAGAGGGCTTGCTTATCACTGTGGCCATGCTTCCTTCTGAAGCTATAACAGTAGTATGCTCTTGCATCAAACCCATCTGCTATGAACTTCTGAGGTTGAGGAGGGGGGGAGGTGTATTTTGGTGTTATGGTATCTTCTTCTACTGTTGACATCTGTGGGGTGTAGAAGAGGATTTTTGTTTTTGCCGCAGGCTGTGTGTAGGGGGTAGAGAGGGATTTACTGAGGGGTTTTTGTTTTGTTCAGGGCTAGGGAGTGGGGTGGGGGGTGTGGGCGGGAGTGGATTTGGGGGGGAGGAGCCCGTGCCCAGTGAGAGAGGAAGTTGGGCAGGGGGGGAATATGACCCGTCCCAGCCCCTGGTGGCAGCAGGATGGCTGGGGGGGCGGGAGGGAGGTTGTGGGGAGGGAAGGCTGCAGGGCGAGCAGCCAGGTTTTGGGGGCCGGGGTGTGGTGGACGGTGGGGAGGAGGCGGCTATAGGGGTAGTTCTGGGACATGGACGGTATGGTCCCTGGAGGTGGGTGGCTCGTGCCCCGAGGGGACTAAGGTGCCTGAGGCAGGTGCGGGTTGCCACCCCCCTGCTGGGGGTGAGGGAGAAGCCAAGCCCAAAGTCCACGTGTGGTGGGTTGATGTTGGTGAATGCGAGGTCCGTGGTCAACAAGGCCCCGATTATCCAGGATATGATCTTGGATGGGGCTGTGGACCTCACATGTATCACGGAGACCTGGCTGGACGAGTTGGCCGGTCCAACTTTGGCCGATCTCATTCCAGCCGGGTATGCCGTGCAGCATCAGACCGGCACAGGTGGCCGGGGAGGTGGTGTAGCGATTATTTTTAGAGAAGACTGGCCTGTTAAGAGAAATCCAGTTCAGGAGATTGAAGGTATTGAGGCCCTTCACGTGGTGTTCGATTTGGCTGAGGGCAAGCTAGGGGTGCTGCTGGTATACCGGGCTCCTTCTTGTCCGGCAGCATCCCTGATCGCTCTAGCGGAGCTGGCCTCGGAGGTGGTGTTGGGCTCCTCTAGGACTTTGTTCCTGGGGGACTTCAATGTCCACACCGATGCCGGCCTTGTTGGGGCAGAGCGAGAATTCATGGCCGCCATGGCAACCATGGATTTGTCCCAGGGGGTTATCTGCCCAACCCACGTGGGGGGACATACCCTTGACCTGATCTTCAGCTCTGGCCTTGAGGCAGGGGGTCCGGTTGTTGGGGAGGTTACAGCAGTGCCCTTGTCATGAATGGACCATTATCTCCTTCAGGCCAATCTCTCCACACACACCTCTCAGAAGGAGGAAGGACCAGTTAGGATGGTCCGCCCTCGGCGGCTGATGGAACCACAACGGTTCCAGGAAGTCCTGCGGGAGTTAACTTTGGTCCTGGACGGTCACTCTGTCGATGAGCTGGTCCAGTCTTGGAACATCTTGCTGGGGGAGGCCATCGACAGGGTGGCTCCGAGATGCCCACTGCCTCGGTCTCGTCACTGCAGGGCCCCTTGGTTTACCGAGGGGCTGCGGTATATGAAGCAAGTAGGCAGGAGGCTGGAGCGACGCTGGCGGTGTACTCGCTCTGACTCCGACTGACTTCTCCATAGGGCCCATCTGCGGTCCTATGTGGAGGCTGTGTGGACAGCAAGGAAGGAGTTCCTTGCTGTCCTCATAGCGTCTGAGAAGTCACGCCCGGTGGAGCTGTTTCGGGTGGTGTGGGGGTTGGTTAGTCCGGCCTCCCTCCACCTGGATGGGGATGTGTCCCAGGCCCACTGCGAGGAATTTGTCAGCTACTTCACGGACAAGATCACTCAGATTCAGAGCGACTTTGCAGCCGGACTAGGGACAGTAGGTAGAGAGCGCGAGGTGATGGAGGCCCCGTCTGGTCCATCTTTGTGGGGGGAGTTTCAGGAAGTGACGCCGGCCGATGCGGCAGATGTCCTGGGGTCTGTGAGGGCCACGTGTTGTGAACTCGATCCATGCCCGTCCTGGTTGGTGAAAGCCTCCAGGGAGACGTTGGGAACGGTGCTGGCAAGGGTAGTGAGCGTGTCCTTACAGCAGGGGAGGTTGTCACCCAGTCTCAAGGAGGCTGTGGTCCGCCCCCTGCTGAAGAAACCATCATTGGACATGGACGCCCTCGCCAGTTACCGTCCTGTCTCTAACCTTCCCTTTTTAGGGAAGGTTATTGAACAGGCGGTGTCACTCCAGCTCCAGGCACATCTAGACGGCTTCGGTTTCCTAGACCCGTTTCAATCTGGGTTCTGCCCTGGCTATGGCACCGAGACGGCGTTGGTGGCCTTGGTCGACGATCTCCGCCGGGAGATGGATGCAGGATGTTCAACATTTCTCATCCTGCTAGATCTCTTGGCCGCTTTTGACACCGTGGACCATGGGTTGTTGTTGAGATGGCTGCATGACCTGGAGGGGTCTGGATGGGACTGTCCTCGAATGGTTCCGTTCATTTCTCTCGGGGAGAAGCCAGCGGGTGGTGCTGGGGAAGGAGACATCTTGCCCCCGCGCCTTATCATGTGGCATTCCGCAGGGTTCTATTCTGTCTCCATTATTATTGAATGTTTATATGCAGCCCCTGGGGGAGGTCGTGAGCAGGTTTGGGGTGCGTTGTCACCAATATGCTGATGATACTCAGCTGTACCTCTCTTTTTCAGCGGACCCAGACCCTGCTATCTTGGTGCTATCACAGTGTTTGGAGGCCGTGGCGGAATGGATGTGGCAGAGCAGACTGAAGCTCAACCCCGATAAGACGGAGGTGATGGTGGTGGGGAGAGCGAAGGAGGTGTCAGCCCCCCTTATTTGGGGGGTTCGCCCGCCCATAGCTCAACAGATCCGAAGTCTGGGGGTGGTACTGGACGCAGACCTCCACCTGGAGCAGCAGGTGGAGGCAGTCGCAAAGGCTGCCTTTCGCCAGTTATATCTGGTGCGGAGGCTGTGGCCATTCATCTCCAGCCTGGACCTGGCCTCCCTCATCCATGCCTTCGTCACCTCGAGGCTGGACTACTGCAACGTGCTCTACATGGGGCTTCCCTTGAGTTTGGTTCGGAGGCTGCAGCTAGCGCAGAATGCAGCGGCCCGTCTCCTGTCGGGTCACCGGGAGCACATAACACCAGTGCTCCAGGCTCTGCACTGGTTGCCGATAGCATACCAAGCCAGATACAAGGTGTTGGTAATGATTTACAAAGCCCTGCACGGTCTCGGCCCCTCATAACCTCAGGGACCAGCTCGCCCTCCGTGCCCCGGAGCGGCTCCTTCGGTCCGCCAGGGGTGCCTTCTTGGAGGTCCCCCGCATTAAGTGGGGGGCCACAATGGAGAGGGCATTTTCGGTGGTCGGGCCGCATTTCTGGAACTCCCTACCAGAGGAGGCCCGCCTGGTCCCAAGTCTGTTGGTATTTCGGCGAAAGTGCAAGACCTGGTTGTTCACCCGGACCTTTGGGGAGGGAGTTGATTTTTATTCCCCTATCCCATGGTTTATATCCCAGGCCCTGTTTTATATGTTATTTTAAATACTGATATAGTATTTTAATGTGTTTTAGATTGTTTGAATTGTTTTTATGACTGGAAGCCTCCCCGAGCTGTTTCAGGAGGGTGTGGGGTATAAATTTAATAAATAAATAAATAAATAAATAAATAAGGAGCTCAGGGAAAGCAGGTAGCAGCCTGGACCTCTGGTCTGGGTCATGACTCTATAGGACTACAGGAAAGCTATGAATGAGACCTCTGTAAGATGTTTGGAGAGATGCTGGGAGCCTAGGGAGAGCTTGTGCCTATTCTCTGTTTATTTTGTAAGAAGACTGTGGGACCAGTGGAAAAAACCGCAGCAGTGCTCCCCCTAGGGCATCAGGGGCAATGCCCCCCCAGTCGCCTGAGTGACCCGCCGCCACCGGAAAAAGAAAAAAAAAACCATGCCAGCCCGAGCCTGGACTCATGTGCAGAGCCAGCTCGAAGAACCTTGTTTGAAGTAGCAACCTTCAGAAGGTTGTTACTTCAAACAAGGTTCTTCAAGCTGGCTCCGCACAGTGTCACTGGTTTGTGTGCGCGTGCGCACACAAACCAGTGAGTCAAACACCCCCACCCCCTTCCTAAGGAAGCCTTCAGGGTAAAAAGGGAGGCGTTTTCTCCCTTTATGCGGAGTGGGAGGCATAAAGGGACCCCGCAATGAAATAGTGTTGGCAGGGGGCACTATTTAATTGCGGGGCCAGACAGGGGGAAAGTCCATAGCTGGGCGCCCAACACAGGCACGCTGGTGGGGGGGGGGGAGGCTGGGAGCTGCTGCGCGCACAGCTCCCAGCCTTCCCCCCCCTTCCAAGTCAACTTTGACTCGACTGGGAGGGAGGGAGGGAGGGAGGGAGGGGGGACTCTCAAGCCAGCTGTGCGAGCAGCACGCGTGGAAGCAGCAGGAGGCTCTGCTCCTGCACGCACGATGTTTCAAGCCCGGGGACGATGAGGAGGTGAGGAGGCGATGCCGCCGCGAACCACCCCCGAGCCAGCCCGTTGTGAGTAAATTGCGGGGGGGCCTGGGGGTGGGTGGGGGAAGTGGGGGCACACGGGGGAGGAGGAAGCGAGGGGGGACCTGCTGGGGGGCAGGGGGG
>QEPC01011131.1:2347219-2376008 GCA_003113815.1 Sphenodon punctatus
TAGTGGGTTATAGCAGGGGGGCTGGGAGGCAGGACTCCTGGGTTCTTGGGGAGGGAAGTAGGGGCTAGTGGGTTAGTGCAGGGGGGACTGTGTGTGGTAAAATGGAGGTTTGGAAATCCTGAGATGTCATTGCAAGTCATGCGATTTCAGTAGTGTTCAAAATGCTGGAAATGGGATGTGCGTGGTAAAATTGGACTCAGGCTGTGACTTAGGTGCTTAAAAGGATGGGTCCTTGTGTTTTGGGTTTATAAATGATTAAGCTTGATGTGCATGTAGACTGTGTTTTCTTCCATCTGATGTTAACCCTGGGAACTCCTTGCTGCTGGGTTATGCCATGCCACTGGCCTACCGTCCCCCTGGCTCCACCCCTAGGCCCGCCAGCCTTATTGCCCCAGTGCCCCTCCAACATCAAAACCCACCAGCCGCCCCTGGAAAAAAACCAAAGCTGTAACTAAAGTAGAACCCTAAGTGCTTGGCAAATTGATTGTTCAAGGACTTGGCGTCCAAAGGCCAGTCTCCTTGTCACACCCTTGTTTTGAACAAAGCCGGAAATGCTACATGTCATGAACAGTCTTCCTTATAATGTATTTAGGCTTTCCCTCTTTCAACCAAAATGTACCTCTGCCTCACAGAGGACAGGCGCTCACATATCCCAATGATAGATGCTTCAAGAACATGTAAAAAGAGACTAGATAGTCAAAAGAGACTAAATTTACCAGGCTAGTCTCAATGGCCAAGGCAATATTGGTTTAATTATTCATCCATATACAAAGCAAGATGGAACAGCAATGTGCACATTAGTGCAATTCATACTAATCTGCCTCTATTATCAGTCCCCTTATGTCTTGACTGGGAAACTACAGGCAATTAAAGAGAGTGTGTGTGTGTGTGTGTGTGTGTGTGGTTTATGCAAGAGGGGACACCTGTGGGATGTTATGAGTCAGTGCAAGGTTGAATAAGCTCAGTGTTTCATTTAATCACTATCCTCCTACTTTAACTTTATTGAGGTGTTGCTTTCTTACCATCATGCAATAAACTAAAGTGTTCCACAACCCTGCACAGAGCTACTGCACTAGCAGTCTACCTTACAACAATGAAATGTGCAAAACTAAGGCAGACTGACATCAAAGCCAGGAGCAGGGAGCACAAACTGGAGATAGAAACAGGGAGGCACAAAGTAAACCCGAAGAAGAGCAAATGAACGACAGAGGAGAGACGGAGGCAGAGAAATACCTACCACTCCAGTGTCACAGACACTGTATGACAAAGTACAAGGGTGTTAATGAGATGGAAACTCACACCAGGTGGTTGTCCACATGCCCGTTTATTAGGTATTCACCCCACCAGACACGCAGCCCCCACTCACAGCAGGGTCCCAACCACACGGAGACGGTCTCACCATGCGGGTGAATGTGGGCTAATGTGTGCCAATGTGTCTAACATCCCATCAATTAGATTGCATTCAGCCTTGCACGTGCAGGTCTGCCAGCACCATAGAGTTGCAGGCAAAAAGCCTAAAGTACTCCACGAAGTCACCACTTCCAGTCCCTTTCTCCACTCTTGCTCTCCCTGGTACACACGTAACGTCCACCTTAAAATCCTACTGTGCTATTTTCAAACATGCTCTCCAAGCTCCACCTGGTTGGCAGTATGTGCCTGATGCTTGATCTTACCCAGCCATTGCATTCTCTGGTCAAGGAGAGCACAGGGGGGAGCTCGGCATTTGGATATTAGTAGCTCTGAGGTCAGGCTACTGAGGCAGCAGCGGGGAAGGAGGTGCGGCTGTTTAAAGGAAGGTTGGGACCCATCAATGCAAGGTTATGCCATCTTGCCGAAGCTGGGCCCCTGAAGGGGGCCACTGAGGGATCGCAGTTGCCAATTCCCTCAGAGAAAGCATTGGATCCTCTGTTTAAGGTACAGCCTGGGTGTGAGGCTTCCCTGGAGTTACCATTGGAAGGGCAAAAGCAGTTATTTTTATTTTCCCCTGGTCAGCGGTCTCAGCCAGGGTTAATTCCCGAGGCGGGTAAAGTTCCCCTACAGGCCCTCCGGAGCTGAGTCAACAGCTAAGAGGACCTTGCCCACGGGTAGGTCATGGGGCTATGCAGGGGTTGGACCTGCCTGGCGGCGGTCATGACAGGAATTCCCACGGAGACTTGTGAAAATCTCCCCCTGTATTCACCGACCTCCTGAAAATTTGCTCATGGAATATTGCGGGTTAGGCAAGGCAGGCAGCTGACGAGTATTTTCTTGATTACCTCAAACAACATCATGTTATTCTGATTCAGGAAACCTGGGTTAAGGAGCCTCTGGAGTTGGAGGAGTACAGGGTTTGCCAGCTACCGGCAATAACCTATTGTGCTAAGGGAAGAGCTTGTGGAGGGCTGGCTTGTTTAATTGTTCAGGAGGTGGAATTTAAGGACTTTTCAGTGATTCTCTCCCCTCAGCTGGCCCTAGGTTTTGCTGCTAAACTAGAGGACCTTATTATAATCTGTTTCACAGTTTATATACCCCCGAGGTATGTTAGATATTATAGGGATGACTTATGGGACAGGCTGGAGGAGTTTATGAGCTCACTTAGCGCCGGTTATCCAGGGGGTTTATTTGTCATCACAGGGGACTTCAATGCCAGATTGGGCGCTGATGATAACGTGCTGGTACCATACTGTGATCTGACTCAGGGTATTTCTCCAGAGGTACTGGATTCAAGAAGATCCAAGGATGGGCATATTAATGCCCACTGACTAAAGTGGGCTAACTTCATTACAGGCTTTAATTTGTCTATTCTTAATGGGTCGGGTTTTAGCGATCCACAGGGGGAGTTTACTTTTGTGGGGTCGGGGGGGTCTAGTGTAATAGATTATATTTTAGTCTCCTCAGCAATTCTCCCCCTGGTTACAGATTTTGCTGTTGGGACCGAACTGCTGGGGGATCATTTGTCTTTAAACCTGGAACTTGCCCAGTTTGGCCCGGTTCGAGGGGCTGGCAGACAGCTGGAGGTAGAAGTCCAGCAATTGGAAAGATTGAGGGCGCCGAAATGGGGCAACGCTTTAGCTGAGTCACTTGCGGACGTAATAGTACAACAGCCCATTTGCCACCTGGGAAACCAGCTGTTGTACTCCACTAATGACAAGGAGATCGTGACGTCTTTCGAACTACTTATTTCAGCCTTGAGCCAGCATATACAGGCCCTAGATAGTGGTCCGGTGGCCTTGGGTACCAAGAGGAATAAGATCTGGTTTGAAAGGATTGTCTGCTGGCCAGAGCTAAGCTTAAATCCCTCTATGCTGTACATAGAAGGGAGGGATGGAGCAGGCTCCCCTCAGAGTATTTTGATTCTCAAACCCAATATAAAAATTTGGTTAAACAGAAGAAAGATATATATTTTGAGGATAGGTGGACTGGTCTTTTACGGGCAGCAGAACAAAAGGACTCGTGTCAGTTTTGGAAAGTTATGAATGGGGCAATTAATAGTGGGGTTAGACAGGTGCTGTTTCCCATCCCTGCGCATACATGGACTGAATATTTCCAGGCAATTTTTGGCAGCCAAAATAAGGACCAACCTGGTGAACCCCCACGTATAAATTTGGAGGATTTACCCTTTTGGCAGCCTGTATCTGGTGCTGAGGTGGAGTTACTGGTAGACTCCTTTAAAAACCATAAGGTCCCGCGCCCGGACTTAATTCATATCGAGTTCATCAAAGCGTTTAGGGACTGGTGAATCCCTTGCTTGCAGCCGTGTTCTCGGCTATTAATAACATCGGTGTAATTCCCGAGCAGTGGGGGAAAGCAGTGGTGATCCCCATTTTCAAGAAGGGACTGAGATCGGACCCGGCCAACTATCGGCCTATCAGCTTACTGTCTGTGATCAGGAAAATCTACACTAAGTATCTGCAGAACCGGCTCTTGGAATGGATGACCAATTCCAAAATTCTAGCCGCTGAGCAGGCCGGGTTTCAGAGGGGCCGATCTACGATTGAGCAGTGCCATATACTGTACCATCTAATGGCCAAATACAAATCTAGGAATGAGGCATTTTATGTGGCCTTCCTTGACCTAAAGGCAGCGATTGACACCGTGGATAGGGATTTATTGTGGAATAAACTCCAGGGCTCCTCTATGGATGGAGACTCGCTAGCCTAATCTCTTCCCTGCATTTCCATTCTTCCTTGGTGATTAGGGTTGACACTGCGAGCCATGTTACTGCCCCAATAGCCACAGGGGTCGGGCAAGGATGTGTACTGGTGCCGCTTCTTTTTAATTTTTTCATCAATGAGGTGTTCAGCCAGATGGCGGATGCGAGATTCTTCCCATCTAGACTCGGCACTAGACCGGTAGGCTGCCTGGGGTATGCAGATGATGTGGCCTTGTTGTCACAGACCCGTATTGGGCTAGTTCAGCAATTGCATGCCTTTGCTGCTTTCTGTGCTGATAATAAGTTAACCCTGAATTATCAAAAATCTAAAGTCATGGTTTTCTCAGCCAGGAAGAACATTTATATTTATTTCGTTATATTTATATGCCATAAAGGGGCACCCGATTCAACAGGTATCTACATTCCGCTATCTTGGTCTTCTTTTTCATAGGACCGGTTCTTGGAAGGGTCATGTAGCTAGGGCTATTGTTCTGGCCCGTGGGACTTCCCAGGCCATTCTTAGGCTCTTTATGAGTTGGGGAAGAGCATCCATTTGTTTGCCAGTTCAGGTTTTCAATGCGAAGGTCAGGCCTCAGCTCCTATATGGCGCTGAGCTTTGCGCCCCTTTCTTTGCTTACAAACAGTCAGGGTGCAAGCAAGGTTCTTGATGGGTATTCTGGGGAACCCCAAGAGTACCCCATATGTAGTAGCCAGAGTGAAACTGGGCCAGACTAGCTGGTAGCAGGTTGCAAAGGACTTAGTTTTGAAATTTTGGTCTAAATTGTTTTCTGGGTGCTGCTCAGATTTATTGAGGGAAGTGAATTGTGACTCCTTTAACCACCCTTGAACGAAGAGAGTAGAGACTTTCCTTTTGAAATCAGGGATTCCTATGGAATATTTATTCCATAAATCAATGGGTATTTGTCAGGAAGGTAATTCTGACGAGGACAAGCGACATTGGAAGGCCGGTTGAGATGGGGTATATTAACTCCTCAGCCCATTTGCAAGCATATCTCGACTGGGTGCCGGACTTGGGACAAATGGCACATTATTTAGCTTGCTCCATCTCGCAGAAAGCTACAGGTTTAATGTTCCTGGCACGAGTGAATTCGTTCCCCTCTAGAGTACTGGAGGGTCAGTTCCAGGGCATTCTCTTCCTTGAAACATTGTGTCCCTTTGACCAGGCGACAGTTGAGACTGTGGAGCACATTGTTCTCTACTGCCATCTGTATGATGACCCTAGAGCCCGGATTATTGCCCCCCACACCAACAGATTTCCCAGTAGATCAGCCGGTACTCTCTTGGGGCTACTTATTAATAGTTCGGATCCCCAAGTCAACCGAGATGTTGCTTCCTTCCTATTGCAGGTGGTGTATATTAGGTCGAAATTTCTGGAATTTAAATCTATTAATGACAACTCAGTGACAACTCATGGACTATCTTGATGGACTGGGTAAGCTCAATGTGGGTCTGGTGGTGTTGGGATCAGTACTTTTGTACTCTGTGCCCTGAGGTCATGTATCCTTAGGTATTTTATTGATAATACTCATGTATGTATATTGAGATGCTATGTGTTTGTATGTCTGCCTACTTAAATGCAATGGTCTTTGGCCATGCTTGATAATAAACTGAAACTGTAACGACTTGCAGAGGATCACCATTGCTAAGGCCATTGCTCAAACTGAAAGCAAGTGAACAACCAGTACCACTACCACCACCATGCAATTGCAGTTGCTCTCCACCTACCGATCCACTTGCCAATACTGCATTCCCTGGACTGAGGAAGAGACCAAGGTCATCATTGCTCTATGGGGGGAACCAGAAAGTCAAAGATGCCCTGGTGAAGTGCTACAGGAACCAGGCGGTGTTCCAAAAGTACATGGTCTAAATGGCACAGCAGGGTTACATGATCGGTTGGTTGCCCGGGAAAGCCAAATGGCTTCAGCTTTTGTCTGTGAGTGCTGGGCCACCCAGAGTATGGGACCCAAAGAAGCTGGGGGGTGATGGATACCCTGGCCTTTGTTGACATTGGGATGAGGCCTGATGTACAGAGAGAACTGTCAGACCCATCCTCTGAGACAGCCTATGTGCTCATAGAGTGGCCCATGTACACAATGGGGTTCTATGTATGCACGACAGAGTGTGGACACCGCACAACCCTGCTGCAGTTCCAGGTTCAGCAGAATGGAAGAGTGGGATCCACGAATAAGATGAGAGAGTGGGATGCGAATGAGACTGCAACTTTTCTGGACATTTGTGCACTGCCAGAAGTAGGGCAGTCACTAGGCTGGACCTTCCCTGCCATTTTCTCCCCATCACTGCCCTGATGACAAAGAGAGAGGATACCCACAGGGCCACCTGGAGTGCCTCGATTGGATCGCAGAGATGAATCTCTTTGAGGAAACAAGTGACTCAGGGTACAGGGAATGTGAACTGCCTTAAGGAGAGCTTATTGTCCTATACAAGGTTTGGACACTCAGAGAAGTACAGAGCACCCTCTCAAGCAGGGATATTTTCCACCCGCACTGTCTGGTAACGCCGAAGATGACAGAGAGAGGGTACAAGAGGTGCATGTTTGACTGGGGGGGGAGGGGGTTATGCGAACTGAGATGGATTTCTAACACCAGAGTGGGCAAGACCCCAATAAAACTGTGTGCTGCTACCTGCTAGTACAATCACTGTGATAGGGGAGGGGGGGAGAATCATGCCAAAATATCTGGCTTCCACACGTGTGGATGCCCTTTCCTATACATATCTCTCACAATTTTCCCTCATCTGTTGTGGTCTATCAGAAGGACTGTATTGCAGATGATATTGCAGACTGTGATGCTGATGATGCCTTAAAAAAAAGATTTTTTTTAAAAAAAATCAAATCAGGTCGCACCATCTGTGGAAGGGGTCACAATCCGAATTCATACTGGATATACTTGAATGTCTGTGTTGCTGTCTCGGATTGTAAGAGTCCATTCAAGTATCAAAATGGGGTCACACAAGCAAAAAGTTTGGGAATCACTGATGCAGAAGTTTGGTTGTGGATTTTACTTTGTCACTACCAAGAAAAAGAATTAGTAAAACAAATCCCAAAACTAGCAACAGGAAGGAGGAGGCATGTTCCAGCCAACACATGCTCTTTAATTCCTTCCCAATAATTCATCAGTAAGTACTTTTCACCTGTGACAGTCACAGGTAAATCCCAGGCTGGAGTTCCGTGCCTTGCTCCGGCAGCACCCTAGAGAGTTACACTGTTTATCACACTAATTAAATCTTCCAAAGTGATTAATTTGTTGAAATTAATTTGCATCTTTTCAGATAAAGATTTATCTCTGGAGTATTGCATTGTTTTTCTGCATTCCTTATTAATTGGAGTATGTGGATCCATGCTTTTAACCCTTCCATGCTGTGTAGCTGTACGGGTACGTATGCCTAATGCATTGTTATCATCAGAACCACATGGCAGTAGCAGTTCCTGCACTGGGGGTATCGCCCCGCACCACCAGTGTCAATGGGTGAAAACAGACATGTACCTTAACTCAGCTTGAACACCACTTTAACCTTTCTTATGCATGTTGAAGGGCTGCATAGAGCGCCAATTCAGCCCTACAACATGCATAAGAAAGGTTAAAGTAGTGTTAAAGTGGTGTTAAAGCAGAATTACGTACATATCTGGTGAGTCACAAATCATTACTGTGCATATTCCACAGGGGCAGTGGGGCAAGGTGCTGTTCTTCTCCTCTATGAATTTCTACTTCAATGGGTATCTTCAGATGTTACGAGATCACGCTCAACCACAGTCGATTTCCTGTGGTGGGGAATTCCATCGTAACGTCTGTTGGGGAACCAGAAGTTCCTCCCCCTTCCCCCAGATGTTAGCCACGCTCAATCCCCGCCGGGAATCTCATTCACCACGTGACTGGCTGGGCCCCGATCGCGTGGTGGATGAGATTCCCGGCGGGGATGAAGGGGCCCGTCACGTCTGGACGGCGATCACGGCCCGGAATCCCCGCCGGGATTCTGGGCCGTGGTCATTTCGGGCGGGTGCTGCGGTCGCATAGCCCGCGGTGCCCACCCTTCTCCCCAGAGGACAGGTGGTGGGGGAGCGTGGGGGGAGGCGGGGGCGTGCGGCCGCACTTTGCGCCGCACGGCCCCGCCCCCTCCCCAATTCTCCGCCGGGATCCCCTGGCACATCTGTTGGCCGTGCCAGAGTGATCCCGGTGGGGAATCTAAGGGTTGTTTCTGTGACGGGGCAAATGCCACCCCGTCACGTCTGAAAATACCCATTAACATTGATTCACCAAACTCTTAACAAAATCAGATGTTTGCAGCAGCTTTCAGAGAGTCTTTGAATCCAATTCTTAAATCTCTTCAGAAAGACATTATACTCAAGAACTGTGGAAAGAAGGGCAGTGCGGAGAGGAACAATTATGCCTTCTTTGAGCCTGGAGAGAGGTTTTGTATCCCACATGGACCATGCAAGGAGGGCAGGATTGCAGAAAGAAAGAAAGAAAGAAAGAAAGAAAGAAAGAAAGAAAGAAAGAAAGAAAGGGCAGTAAAACTGCAAACCTGGATCTCTCCATTCTGCTTTCACTATTTTCCATTCTGAGCTTCTGTGAAGAAAACATTTCTTTAAAAAAAACCAAAAAAAACCCGCTCGCTTCCCATTGTCTTGGCTGTCTTCATTTTTTATTTCTTGCATTTCACTCCCATTATGCTTTCTCCCTGAGAAGTTTTATCCAAGTGCTGCAGTCTCACCTCTCTCCTGACCTGCTGTTAAGAATTGATGGACAGCAGTCCTCATTATTTTACTGTTACCTTCTACCTGAAGAACCCACATTATGTGTGTGTTAGAGAAAGAGAGAGAGAAGAAGAGAGCTGGTGAGGGAGGGGGAAGCTGGGAAGGAGAATTATCTGTCTGTTCATGAATCTGTCACTATAATCTTCTGTATTTAAATCACACACAAAATGGCAGTAGCTATTGCTGAGAAATGATTTTCTCCCATAAATAAAAAAGGGGCAAATTATCTACTGGTATAACTCAGCAAAGTTCCATTCAGCCCATGCCTTCAACTCAAGAATCTGTCTCTGAATATGCTAAATACAGTATAATAACAGTGTAAACTCCACTAACCTCCACGATTTCCCTGCTAGGACAAATTTGACCCAATAAGCTACATTTTCAAAGGGGCCTCACACCTGAAGCACTGGACTCTAATTTCCATTCTTACAGTATTGTTCACAAAAGTTGTCATGCCCTTGTACCCTATTAATCAGCATGGACTCCATGTCTCCATCTCTCTCTAATTTGTGTCTGTTATAGACCCTAGGTAAAGAGCCTGGTCCTTTAGTTCACGCACGGTGTAGCATAGCAACTCATGGCTTTAGCTCTGAAGGTCTCCAGTTCTACCCTTGCTGTGTTGGGCAGCCATCACAATAGCTTTTGTCCATACAAAAAAAACTGAAGTAAAGCTCAAATGCATCTCTGTTAATGGGGGGAGGAGGAATGCTCAAAATCAGAACATTGTGTAAGAAGAACCTTAGGTATAAAAAAATCTGCAGAGGCAAAACTGTGCTTGCACAAATTAAACCACACAATACTAGATGATGTTTTGAAAAGGCAGCCCTGTGTAATGTTACACCCCTAACCAAGCCACTGGCATCTTTAAACTAGGATCAAAATTCAAGACCACAGAACTGTTGACAGGAGTGCAGGTCTCCACACAGCACTAGGTGAGTTAAGGCAAACTGAAAATGTAATTTCTCCTCTCCACATTCGCATCTCTGGGCAGGTTCTTCATCCTGCCTGTTCCCCCAAGCTGTTTTCCACCGTTGAGTGCACTGGATTTTTCCGCTTTCTTTCCACCCTCTGTTCCCTTCACACAGTTTTTCTTGAGTCCTGTATTGGAGCCATATTTATGACAAACAGGCAGATGACTCACTTTCTGCACCATTTCCAAAAGCATGATGTGCCACTTGTGGCATGTATTCCATGAGCTGGCCAAAGAGATGTGTCAAAATTAGTTTTTGAATTGAAAATATTGACATTTAATTTCTGTTTCAAAATTTCAATTTACACAGTCAACTAGCAAATAGAAATGGCACAAAAAATACTGGAAGTTCAGATTCTAAAATTTCTATTTCAGAATTTTAATTTGTAAAGTCACATCACCTATACGAGTGATCAGCCACATCATGCCCAATTGCTCTGGACAGAATTATTGGCTGCTAGAAGAAACAATGTTTTTTGTTGCTCCCTTTTCAATGCTAGGAAGTGGGAGCTGCCCTCCCTCTGCCATTACAGGGAGTGGAGCTCCCCTTCTTCCCCTTATTAAGTATTCCCAGTCAGTCTTCCCATTTGCACATAGTAAAAAACTACTTGATATCTGCAAGGTAGCACATTGTGCTACTCCTCAAGAAAACAGGATAATTTCACACCCTAGTCGTACGTGAGGGTTGAGGAAGGCTGGATTGTAGACCAATCATCCTTACTCCAAGGGGCAGAGAGTGAATGTCCTGATCACAATAGTCATCTATTTAGAAGGAATGGCAGAAGGAGAGTCCCATTTGGACCTCAGTGACCAAAAGCCTGACACTGATTATGCAGGCCTATATAAGATGATGAGAAAGCAAAGGCAAACGGAAGGGAAGCAAAATCTTCAGGACTTTAAACAGGAACGCTACATGAAAACCACAAGATGTCACATCTAAAGCTCTGAAGCCAGAGGACATGGCATTTCACTAAATGAACAAATTACCCAGTAAAATGTGACACAGTTTCCCCCCGTTCATATTTAATGATTTCCAGGCGACTCACTTACACAGGGCAGACAAGTGAGAAGAGCATGGCAGAGTACTTTCATAACATAAAAAATTATGAGGAACGCAGCTGTAGTGTACAAAAGAACACAGCAAGACGCCTGTTACAGGAAGGTACCTTTCACTGCATCGCGGCAAAACATATGTCATGCAGAAAAAGTACCCAGCCCAGTCCAACCCATTTAGCCACAAAGCGAGGCTGTTAAATATACATCTCTGTGTGAAAGTGAAAACTCATGCAAAGAAGAGAGGGAAAACATTACAGAGGATGATGTTACAAACATCAAGATCACAAACAGTGGTTTCCTGCCTAATGTATTTATTTTTCACAGGTACAAATCAACAATACCAAGCAGATGGTTGCTTTTAGCATAAAATAAGCATTTACAGCTGCTTTTACTTGAAAGAGAGAGAGAAAGAGAAAGAGAGAAAGAAAAGCATAAGCCACTTCAATGGACCATCTGTTTCTTAATTTTAAAGTAACGGGCAAAGAGAGCTTTGAGAGTCTAGGCAAATATACCCACTGAATGCCCATTATTATTAGATATTCCCATGCCATTTGAGTTATGTCCCTGCAGAATGCCTGAGATTTTTGGCTACACAACTGCTTGTGCCAGGTGTCACTGAAAACATCTCAATAGAATGGGTTTCTGCCCCCCTTCCCCCCTCCCCAAAACAACAACAACTTTGTTTGCAAGTCAGCACTTGAAAAATCTGTTGCTCTGGAAGAGCTAGTTCAGTTTAGAGGGGTGCTGGGCTGTAGCAGGAGTGTGCAAGATACTGGCATTCCACGGCACAATTAGCTGAAGGAGCCACACCATTCTGGTCAAACCCCTCCTGTGCACGACCACTCCATCCTGAACAACTTGCTCAGAAGGCCAGACCTAGTGATGGCCCTAATGTGAAATTGCATGGAGGACATTAAGACCATCTTGGGATAGTGGTACTGAGAGGTTCTGAACTTCCAGAGCTCCCCACTGCTGCTGGGGGTGTCCTTAATACACATGTGCATTACTGTGTAAATAAACTAAATATACCTGGGAATTTCATGGTGTTTAGTTGCATCTGATCTTGGCCAACTGATGGCATTTGATTTTAAAGGGGGACAAAGATAGAGGTTTTTAATTGTCTTGGATTTTCTATGACAAGATACGTGAAGTGGGATTGATTTTGTCCAGGGCAGCAAAATAGCTAGGACTGGTGCTGCTCCTCGAACATATGGCTTTCATCAAGAAGCGTCCATTTTTCTAGGTTATAGTGAGACAATTCCACTTGCTTAGGGCAAAACTTTAAGGATATCAGGTAGCCCCCTGGGCCTGAACCCAAATCAGCCAGCTCCAAAGGCAGGAGCTTTGGCCACTTCGCTACTGGTCTGTGCTGGCAGCAGAATACAGCAGCTGATCATAGTAACAGGGTTCTAACAGGATTCCCTACAAAGGAATTCCTCATTGGCTGCCACTCATATAACCACTACCTGACAAAACAGTAGGGATGGCAATTACGGGTACAGATCAATCCGTAACTACCCGTAATTGGCGGTTTCAGATTGATCCGTAATGACCCATAACGGCGGCCCAACCCGTAATGGCTGCCATTACAGATCTTGCAGCAGCTTGCTGAGTGTCGGGGACTGTGCATGGCAGGGTCCAGAGTCATTGGCGCGCCTTTTTCAAATTTGTAAAAGGCAGGCAATGGTCGATGGGAGGGAGAAGAGGGGTGGGAGGGTCAGGCAGGGTCAGGTGGTGGGCAGAGGTGGCTTTGCTGGCCAATGCCAGCCACTTTTGGGGCTGGCAATCACAATCAGCCAGCTTGAGGTTAGTTTTGCTGGGCTTCTTTGAGGGAGGTTGAGGGCCAAACAATCAGAGGCCCTTTAGCCCTAGCAGCCTGTTGGTGAGCGAGAAAAGCAACCAGACCTGACCTGATCTCCTCCTTTGTGAGTTGGACCAGGATCTTGGTACGTAGTACTAGTGCTTTCTGTGCTTGTACCCCCTTACCTCCTCCCCAAGTCGTACCAACTAGTTGGGCTACTACTAGTCCCATACTCCTCCAACAGTCACCTCACCCCCACCCTAAACCCTATGCATACCCAAAGCTGAGCTCAAGCAACCCCCCTAGCACTAGCCCCCCATCCTAGCACCCCCTTGCCCCACCCCCTTCCCTAGCACCCCCACCCCCCAGCCAAGTCGTACCCAGGACAAAGTTCAACACACACACCCCATTCCCACAATGTTATCCTCTCCCCCGCACCCCCAGCCTAAGTCACCCCAAGGACCCACCCGGCCTAAATTCTAACAGCACCTGTCCCTCACCCCTGGCTCTAGCACCCCTTGAGTCCCCCAGAACCCAGGACCCTAACCTCAAGTACCTCAACCCCTAACACCAAGTCCTCCCAAACCCCTCCCCAACCACTGAAGGGGTTGACCTGGACAACAGACACACAGGGAACATCTTTCACCAGTCGGTCCATGCTACAGGGTCATGTGTGAAAGTCGGTTTCTTTGTTACTGACAATGGTTCCAATATGGTGAAGGCCATGGTTGATGGGGGCTTTCAGCATATTCAATGCAGTGCCCATACTCGGAACCTCGTGGTGAAGGGTGCTTTGGAGACAACTAAGGATTTGTCGGAACTCTTCGGGAAGGTGTGGAGCATTGCTGGACACATCCACCATTCTGTCATGGCCAGCGTGGTGCTGCAACGACGGCAGGAGCAAACAGGCTACCCACTGAAATTCTACATTCCTTATGCTGCAGCGTATTGTGGTGCAGAGGGGCACACTTGGCTCTCAATGAGGATGTTGGAGAGTAGCTGACCCAGGGAGAGTGGAAGATCCTTGAGGATGTGACGAAGGTACTGCTGCCCTTTCTCCTGGCCACCAATGACCTCAGTGTTAGAACAGGCCACGGCCAGCCAGGTGATCCCACTGTGGCGCATGCTGCAAAGTCAGATGGCACACAAAGTAACTTGCTTCAGCATTCCGGTCCAAAGTTTTATGTGAAACAGTTATAAGGATCCTGTTATAAGGATTCCTTGTTATCCAGCAACCCTGACCTATATATTTATTATTACTGTTTCACATAAAACTTTGGACTGGAATGCTGAAGCAAGTTCCTTTGTGTTCTATATAGATGTTCCTTGCTTCATAGTATATATCCCTGTGATTTTTAGGCAAAGTCAGATGGCAGCATTCCTGGGGGATCTGATATTGAATGAACTCGTGGTGGAGCTGGCAAGGAACTTACAGACAGAGCTTGAGACAAGATATGAGATCATCATCAGGAAGGACATCAGCTATGACCCAGCAATGCTTCTTGATCCCCGTGTCAAGAACACTATCACAGGGGATGCCTCCAGATTCCCACGAACCAGGAGAATATTTGTAGGAGAGGTGCAGCAGAAGTTGCGAAGACCAGATGAGGATGAAGAACTTCACATGACACCTTCAGTTCATTCAAAGCCTCACGCTGACAGCTTGAGTCTGTGCGGTCAGGACTTTATTTTATTTATTTTAACAAATTTTGTTACCCTGCCCCTCCTGCTCCAGGCAGCTAGGCGTGGCTTACACATAAAACAAATAAAACAAAAAGCTAAAACACTACTGTGGCAGAGTGCTGCCACAAAATAGAAGTACTAAAGTAGAAGTACTGAAAATAAACAAATAAATAAATAAGCGAAAGAAGACAGCAAAAAAGATACCAGAGAATGGTTGGAAGCCAGTAAACAGCCTGCATAGGGGGGAAAGGACACTGGCCCTTTAAATCTGGAGAAAGAACACAGAAAGGGTCTATATAAGAGGAAATTGTAATTTAGGTCTATATAAGACCTAAATTGCAGTCTGCTGGAGACTCAGCTAGAGAGAGGAGCTCTGCAGAGGAACCAGGCTGCCCAGGCCAGGAGGTCTGCAACAAACCTAAGAAGAGGCCAGTCACTAACTATTACAGACTCAGGCTGTGGAGGAGCATAGGCCTGACTGGAAGAACTGGATGCAACAAAGGTGTGCTTGTTTTAAGTTGGACTTATATAACCGGGACTTTGATAGCGGGAAGGACCCACCCTTAGGTTGGGAGAAGCCTTCGTTGGTGGGTATTTAGGCCTGGCTGTAGGGAAGTGTGCGGAGGTCAGGACCAAATTTAGGGAACCAGCCTTGAGAGAGAGGATGTTGGTGACACCCCCATCCTGTGTTGGGCTCCAGCTAATTCCCCAGAGTCAAGATTGAGGGGCCCTGCCACAACCACAATAAAAGAGAAGGGGAAAAAAATAGATCCCCCTCCCTAACCCACAATCCCCCCACCCTAAACCCCATCTCCCTCACCAAATGCCTGGCAGAATAGCCAGGTCTTAGTCATATGTCGGAAGGAAGAGAGGTCCTGGGACATCCAGGCCTCCGCCAGGAGGAAATTCCACAGCCAAGGTGCGGCCACTGAGAACACCTTCGTTTTAGTAGCCTCCTAGGTCACACGGGGGACCTCAAGGAGGGTGCTCCTGGCTGACCACAGGGGTCACTCCAGAGCACGGAGAGTGAGGCGATTCTGTAGGTAAATCAGGCCAAGACCGTATAGGGCTTTATAGGTTAACACCAACACCTTGAATCAGGCCCAGAAGACTATAGACAGCCAGTGCAGAGCCCAGAGCACCAGTGTAATGTGCTCATGGCAGCCCAACCCCATAAGGAGATGGGCCGCCACATTCTGCACTAGCTGCAATCTCTAGACAGTCACCATGGGTAGCCCCACGTAGAGCGCATTACAATAGTCCAATCTTGAGTTAATGAAAGCATGGATGATGGTGGCCAGGTTGCTATCTGAAACATTTGGCTGAACCCGACACACCAGATGTAATTGGTGAAATACGCTCCTCGCCACCGATCCCACCTGGAGAACCATGTGGAGCTGCAAGTCAAGGAGCACGCCCAGACTGTGAACCTGGGGAACCAGTGGAGGGCGAACCCCATCAATGACGGGGGCCGACACATCCACCGCCTTACTCACCAACATCACCTCTGTCTTGTCGGGATTCAACTTCAGTCGGCTCGCCCTCATTCAGTCCCCCACAGCCGCCAGACACCGGGTAAGCACTGAGACTGCCGGGTCTGGGTCGGATGAAAAAGGTAGAGTTGGGTGTCATCAGCATATTGATGACACTGCACCCCGTACCGTCTCACGGCCACCCCGAGCAGCTGCATATACACATTGAACAGGAGAGGGAACAAGATGGAACTTAGTGGGACACCACACGTGAGGTCTTGGGGTGACGAAGAGCAATCCCCAAGCACCACACACTGAGTTCTTCCAGCCAGGAAAGAGCGGAACCACTCAAGAACGTTCCTGCCCACCCTGGCTCAGTCCCGCAGGCGAGTCACGAACAACTCATGGTCAAGGGTATCAAAAGCAGCCAACAGACCTAATAGAATTAGCAGGGTCAAACGACCCTGGTCCAATTCACAGCGGAGGTCGTCAACCAAAGCCACAAGTGCAGTCTTGGTGCCATAGCCCAGACAAAAGCCAGACTGCAAAGGATCTAGACAGCAGGTGCGGTCGAGATGCTCCCGCAGCTGCTGGGCCACAACTCTCTCAATAACCTTCCCTAAAAAGGGAAGGTTAGAGACCGGCTGATAACTGGCGAGGGAATCATTGTCGAGTGACAGTTTTTTGAGCAGAAGCCACACCACTGCTTCCTTGAGGTAGCCCGGCACTCTGCCCTCCTGAAGGGAGGCAGCACTGACCACCCCTGCCAGCAATAGCCTCAATGTCTCCCGGCTGGCCTTAACCAGCCAGAATGGGCATGGGTCAAGTTCACAAAAGGTGGCCCAAAACATCCCCTGCCTCGGTGGGTGACACCCACTGAAACTGATCCCATGAAACCGGACGTGACGGGGCTTTCAGAACCTATGGTTCACCCATTGTATTAAGCGCAGCTTCAAAGTTGTGGTGAATCCGAGCGATTTTATTCACAAAATAATCAACAAACATGTCACAGCGGGTACTAGATGACTCCAGTTCCAGGCGGAGAGATGGTGGACCAACCAAGCCCCTCATCACCCAGAAAAGTTCTGCTGGACGAGATTTAGTAGAGGCTATACGAGCAGCAAAAACCTCCTTTTTTGCTGCCTTTACAGCTACGACATAGGCACGTAAACTGGCTCTATGTCGCAATCTTTCAGCTTCAGCATGCGAGTGACGTAACCATTGCTCCAACCACCGCCCCTCACACTTCAACACCCTAAGGCCCTCCGTAAACCATGGTGGCCTGAGAAGCCATTGCCAAGGGAACGGACACCATGGAGCCATCCAGTCAATGGCCTCCATCAGCAAGGTGTTCCATAAAGCCATGAGGTCATCAAGCAGGCAGTCATCAAGATCAGAGGGTAACTCCCCAAGGGCATTCTGGAACCTTTCAAGTTCCATTAGTCTCCGGGGCCAAACCATCCAAATGGGTTCTACACCTCTCCGAGGGCAGATATGCACCGGGAGACATGCTCACAGGAGCAGGGCTGGCCCCAGACATGTGCCACGGCCAGCTGGAGCCCCGCACTTGCCTGGCTGGGAAACAGGCTGCAGCCACCTTCTCCCCCAGAAAGTGATTCTTCCTCCCCTCCCTGGCTCCAGACTCCATCCCTCACCTGCCTCTGCCTTCTAGTAGTGCTGCAGCGGCAGCGGCAGCAGCAGCAGCAGCAGCGGGAACACTGGATCGGGCTGGGAGATAAGGCTGTTTACAAACAGCTCCTCTCCAGTGCTGATCAGAAGGTTGCTACCTTGTAAAGAAGGTTCTTCGAGATGGATCCCAACATTCTCACAACTGGGTTGTGCACGCTCACCCTATTCAAATAATAGACCACATGATGGTCTTGAGCTCCTCTAGTATAGAAAGAACCCTCCCCCTCTGAATGACAGTTCCTTTCAACCCTTTCTAGAAATATAAGAAAAGAATTCCATGCGGGGCTGGAAGGGTGGGTGTTGTGAGAATGTTCGGAGCCATCTCAAAGAACCTTGTTTGCAAGGTAGCAACCTTCTGTTCTTCTTCGAGTGGCTCCTCACATGATATTTTTACATGGCTCCGCCGGGTGGGGAGTCCGTGGGCGCGCCAGTGCATGGATGGGGCATGCACACAGCTGCACACACATCCCCACTCACCCACCACTCATCCACACCCACATAGTAACCACCATTTCCCCCGGTTGCTCCGTGCGTGGGGATGAGTGGGGGGGTGAGTGGGGATGCGTGTTAGGCGAGCGCGCACGCACCCCCACTCACCATGGGCGCGTGCACCACGTCATTCACATGGGGTTCCCCCACCCATGAACACACAGAAATCTGCGTGTTTATGGCTGGGAGGAGAGACCCGTGTAAAAAGGGCCACATTCTCACAACTGTCTTACTTATACTATCTTAGGTAGGAATTTAGGATGTAAAGCAATATCTATTCTGTCTTGGAAAATAAATCTGCAAATATGGTTCTGAGATTATTATGGCTGCTATTTCACTAACTCTTCTTAATGAAGTTATTGCTAACAGGAATACTGTCTTTAAACCCGCACCCCATAACCAGTTCATTTGCACCCCCATATAATCAATTCACGCTGCCCCGTGGGCACAAATTAAATGGTTATGGGTGGGGGCAGCGTGAATAGATTATATGGGGGCGGGGGCAGAAATGAACTGGTTATGGGGTGGGGGCAGCATGAACTGATTATGGGGGCACAACTGAACTGGTTATATGTCTCTTTTCATGGCATAATGCGCTTAATAAGCTAGCTGCATTTTGGGTGTCTTGTGTGTGTGATAGCAGCACCTCTGGACTGGTCACACCGCATGCGTGCACAAGGCACAGGCGGCACTGGCAGCAAGAAGCAACAGGCCCTGGAGGCCAGACTGGCTAAGCTCACCCCCTGGCCCCTCCTCCAGTAAGGCAGTGGACGCAGTCAGTCTCTCTGTGCCTGTGTCACTGCCCGCTTGGCTGCCCCTGCAGTGGAACCACTCCTGGGGAGTGGTGGTAGACACTCGGCTGGGGAGGGGGGGAAGCACTAGGAGGCCATGCTTCTCCATGGTTGCTCGGAGAGGTGGAGAATGGGAATCCTTCCTGTCCAGAGGGAGTACGTTTTATGTAAATGTATACATTTGCATAATTAGGTGGTGCCTAATTATGCAATTTAGGCCCCACACCAAAACTTCGCACATGGTCTCACAAACCCTGGGGCCGGCCCTGCACAGGAGGTAACGATCCGTCCACAACAAGGGCTCTGCTGTCACCTCCCCCAATAACAGATCCCCCGCCTCAAGGCTGGTGCAAAAAATCAGGTGCAAGTTATGCCCTCGCTCCCCATCATGCGTTTGATGCCTATACAGAGGCGGCAACGGAGGACCTGCCATCGTTGGCTCGTCTCTGTTCACCAGATGCTGCAGACACATTTGTTGGCCAGTATCTGCAGGGGCCGGTGGCCGGATGTGACAGTGTCCCGTTGGCCTACTGGGTGAAGAGGATCCGGGTGTGGCCTCCTCTTGCGAAGGTGGCTGTCCGCTACTTTTTATGCCCCCCTATGAGTGTTCCATCAGAGAAGGTATTCAGTATTGCCAGTGACATCATCAGCCCACACCGATCCTGCATGCACCCGGAGAAGATAGAGCAGCTTGTGTTCCTGAAAAACAACCTCCCACTCCTGGGGTACCTACCTCGAGGATACAAACATTGATTTGGAAGTGGTGGTGGCAGCAGCCAGTGACTGATGATGAGGAAGATCAATCATACCAGTAGCTGGCTTTACTGGAAATTTCATCCACTCAGCAGGTGTCTTTGCCAACACTACCTGCTCTAGTACCTCCACTCCTGATGTTACTTGACTGAGCGTGGTAGCCACATCATACCATCAGCATTCAGCACCACAGAAGATGACTCAGGTCCAGGAAAAGAACACCAACTTGGCACAGGACAAGGCATGAGATCATCACGAGACTGCAACAGCATCCTTCACCAGCCCAGTTATGTCTTGCGCAGCACTCTGTGCTGTCCCGTCTTGTCTCCCACACATCAGGTAGGGGACAGGAAGTATAACACATCTGTACTTCTTTCTTCCTTCTCCTCGCCCTTCACCACTCCCCTCTGCCCCTGAGAAGAACTGCAGTGGGCATTGGGAGAGTGGCGCAGCTCTTCTTGGGGGCAGGGGAGTGGGGTCTGTTTTGGTTTTTCCTTTTGGCCTGTCAAGTCCTGGAGGGCCTAGGGTCCTCCTTTCTGTGTCTGTTTGTGCCATTCTCCCCCCTCCCTTCACCACTCCTCCTTGCCCACAAGAAGAGCTGCAGTGGGCATTGGGAGAGTGGCACAGGTCTTCTCGGGGGCAGGTTTGTTCCTTCTGTGTCTGTGTTCGCCATTCTCCCCCACCCACTTTCACCACTCCCCCCTCACCCCTGAGAAGAGCTGCAGTGGGCATTGGGAGGGTGGTGCAGCTCTTCTCAGGGGCACAGAGTCTGTTTCTCTTTTGGCTTGTCGGTACTGCTTCTCTCTTGTCCTTGCAGGTCCATCATCATGACATTGACTTCATCCTGGAGGCGTGGAGGGCCTTCCCGGAGCATCGTCATCCTCCTATTTAGGACTATGAGAGAAGTCAAACTTCATTGCTAAGGTATGAGAGAACTTTACTGAAATTATAAATTAATTTGGTATTTGAAGTTGGTACAGTAACAATGTTATCCCACATTTATTCTACTTTGGTGTGTCATGCAAATGTCTTTGGCCATTTTTAAATAGGCGGGGGGGTGTGTGATCGGTGTGCGGCACGTGGCACACCATTGCAGGGACAATGGGTGAGAGGAGAGTTCAGACGGGCACACACCCACCTCCATGCATGGAGCAGCCTGCCTTTTTGCCGGTAGCTCCGTGCATGAGTGATGAGTGGAAATGGGTTGGTCACAGAAGTGCACGTGCATGCTATAGCATGCACACCCACCTCAGTGGTCAGACTGGCAGCACCCACGCATGCACATGCAGCAGATCTGCAAGTGCATGCGTGGGTCCATCTCATGTAAAAAAGGCCTTTGACACTTGACTCCAACATGAAGAGGTATAAAATTATTCATTGCATAAATGCTTCTTAGTTGTGGTGAATTTGTTTCTGTAATTGTGAATTTAGCTGTACAGCCATGGTTTGTACAAATAGTAGTGCTAAAGTGCATTTAGAATAGCAGTGCAGTGTAGGGCTGAAATGGTAGCAGCTGTTACCACGCCACCATTCCATTCCGAGAACTCGGCACTTAATGTGTCTTACCGCCGACTTCCACTCGACATTTCCGCAATTCCGCATTACCTGCTGCAAGTATCTGCAGATGCGGCATGTCTGCAGTTTGTGAACACAAGCGGTTTTATGCCGTCTTCCGCCACTGAGCGCGAGTCCGTGATGCACCGTGATGTTGAATAATAGATCATTGAATGAATGAACTTAGGGTGACTCTACCTGCTACAGAGTCTGCTGCAGGGGCGTAGCCACCGTAGCACGGGGCGGGGAGCACATTTGCGCCTGTGCCCTGCCCTGGGAGGGGGCCGGCAGCAATCAGGGCCGGCCCCAGGCATATGCGGCATCCGCGGGAGCCAGGAGCCCTGCCCCGAGTCCCGGAGGAGTCTCTCTTGCACCACCAGCACCACCTTTTTAAACAACTCAGTTGTAGCTCCGCAGCGCTGCTACACAGGTGGGGGAAGAGTCCCCCCCTGTCCCCTCCTTCACAGCGAATGTTACTGCCTTGTAAACAAAGTTCTTCTTCGAGGGGCTCCTTCAATGCTCACAAATGGGAGATTGTACCAAGCCTAGAAAGAGGTGGTGGGGGAATTTTCTAACAGAATGACACTCCATGCAGGTTGGATCTACAGCCTGGGAGGGGGGTAGCAGGCAGGGGGCAGCCTGCTCTGGGGGGGCTTGTCCATTCAGCTGGGGGAGGGTTGGTTGTTCTGTGCTGTCTTTGTTAGAAGACAGATCCTCCCTCTTCCCTTTGTGATCACCGCATAGAGAGAACTGGGGATGCAGAGCAGCTACAATGAGGCAGAGAGTCAGCCCAACAAAGGGGAAGAATTTGTCCTTGGCAGCCAGCAAAAGGGAAGAATTTGTCCTTGGCACCCTAACGCACAAGAGAATTCACAAAAGAGCAGGACTCCTCTTCTCCCCCCCCCCAAGGATCAGCATCAGGAGCCAGACGCTCGCTCACTGCGGCCGGGGATCCCTGCACTCTAAGCAAGACAGAGACTAGTGCGCCTGGCTCTTGATGCTGATCCAGGGGATGGGGCGGGGGGGGGAGTCCCTGCTCTTCTGTGAATTCTCTTGTGCATTAGGATGCCAAGGACAAATTCTTCCCCTTTGCTGGCTGCAATGCTGTGAGAATCACAAAGATACCGCGCTTAAGGGAAAGGGGAAACTGTGGCAAACCTGCCACTTATACGTGAAATCTACAGGGGCGAAAATACTGCGGCAGCAACTGTGGAAAGCTGCGAGTGCAAGGCTCCCTTCCTAACCGTGCTGCTTGGTGCGGAAGAGCACTTTCCGCCGGTAAATGCTGCCACAGCGGTACGTCATTTCAGCCCTAGTGCAGTGTGGCCCACTTGCCCTTGCCTTGGATGGTGGTGTTGTCATGGTAGTGGAGCAGAACATTTAATTGGTGTTGGTGTGCTGTGTGTGTGCACTGCAAATTGTCTTGTATGCTGCTGTCACTGTGAAATAATTTAGAATAAGTTGGACAGTTGTGAATATTTGTGGTCCTTGAATACAGGTCTGCTCCAGGATAAGATGGTGTCCAAAAGAGATGCTCCCGTGTATTATATGACATAGAACAGGGAGGGAAGAATAGGGAGACATGTGCAGCTGATGACTTGAATTGACTTATCATATGTGGTGAGGTCTAACATGGTTGCACTTTCTTCTGCTTACTGGACAGTCTGCTCAAGAGTCCATGTTTTTGCTGCTGCAATGTGTTTGGATTCGCTGATGTATAACATTGAGAGAGTAGTACAGCAGTGCACTGAATTGTATTTATTTGTGTGTACTTTTGTTTTTAGCTGTACGTGTGCGTGTGTGTGTGTGTGTGTGTGTGTGTGTGTGTGTGTGTGTGTGTGTGTGTGTGTGTATACGTGCGTGCAACACACACAGTCTCTCCCTTTTCCTCCTTCAATGGCCTATGCATTCATTAATGTGCCAATTTGAATTTGAATGCATGGCTCATTGAAATGAATTGCTGTTTGATTACCCATTGACTTCATTGGGAGCTCAAATCCATAAATCCGAATCCAAAATTAGATCTGAATCAAAATAGATACAAATCCGAATTGGAATTTCAGTCACATCTGCCATCCCTACAAAGCAGAAAGTCAGGTAGAGTAGTGCTTAGACTTGTGGTTGCTTTGTCTTTTGCCTTGTTACCTGTCTTCAGGCTGCTTCCTAACCCTGCTTCTGGCTTATCTGTTTACTTGCTTGCCTTCCTGCTCTATTCCCAGCCTGTCCATCTACCTGTTCCTGAAGCCTCCCTTCATTCCCATCTGTTTCTAGCCCCACACTCCGTCTTAGCCCCAGCCCCTATCAGACTGTCTTCCTAGTTTTGACTCCTATATTCTCTGGTCTTTGATGTCTATGTTCTCTGATTTTCCCTTTGGCTTTGTGGTTTCAGCCCTGCCTGACCTCCAGCTTGACCCTCTGACTCACTCTGTGATTACACCTTTGGATAATATCTTGATCCTGATCCATATCATGGTCATGCCCAGTCACAATCCTGCTGCCATTCTACTTGAATCCTGATGCAGTGCCTGACAAGAACCATCCAACATTCACTGAACTCAGGGCCTTCCACACGGCGGGCAAGCTCAGCAGTAGATATTACCTTAGTTGTTAAAATTAACTGACACTCTAGATGTAGGTCACAGATACTGGTCAAACATGCTTGATTTCTTGGCAAATTGCAGGACCTACTTGACCCTACTTGCCTCAATTTCCATTCAAGGGGTCACCATTCAGCCCGTCCCTCGGGCATGTAACCTGGCCTTCATCTTTGAATCCTCCCTCTCCTTTAAACCTAAAATCAAATCTCTTGCTAAATCCTGTCATCTCTCCTTCCATAACGTCGCTAAGATCCATCCTTTCCTGACTGTTTTCACTGCTAGTCCATGCTCTGGTTATCTCTCGCCTTGACTATTGCAACCTCCTTCTCATTGGCCTTCCCCACTCCCAACTTTTCCCCTTCTCGTCTATTCAAAACTCTGCTGCCAAGATCATCCACCTTGCCTGCCACTTTGATCACGTGCAGCCCCTCTCTACTGTCTCCACTGGCTCCCTCTACTTGAACGCATTCAGCACAAGCTTCTCGTCTTTACCTACCAGGCTATCCATGGTCTTGCCCCCACCCCCACCCCGCCATCTCTCTACACTTGTCTTCTGCTACGTTCCCGTCCGAAAGCTCTACTCCTTCTCTACCACCACCTTCGCTTGCCTATGGCTCTGCTGCTCCTCAAAGTGTATTAGCTCGTTCTCCCTTGCTGCCCCCTGTGCCTGGAACTCCCTCCCCAAATACATTCACTCCTTTCCCTCCCTCCTGATTTTCAAATTCCTCCTGAAAACCTACCTCTTTCACCAGTCCTTCCCTAGCTCCTCATCCCCACAGTTCCCCTTCCTTCCCTAATGTAACTATGTAACTAAGCTAAGCATGTGTACCCGCAACCTCACGCTTTCATGATTGTATCCTCATCTCTCCCTCTGTTGCCCCCATCCCTCATCTCCCTTGTCTTTCTTAGATTGTAAACCCCCAGGGCAAGAACCCTGTCTATTTTAAACAGTTGTAGAGCACCAGGTATGTTGCTTGTGCTATATTATAATTATTATTTTATTTTTATAGCGCCCCCCCTGTCTACATGGCACTCGGAGAGCTTTACATTTCAGATAAAAGCACAGTAAAAAACAAACAATTTAAAACAAGTAATTAAAAGAATATTAAAACATTGTAAAATGGGAGAAGGAAAAAGGAAAAAATACATTAAGGGGACCAGCAGTGGATCCTAAAGCAGCTAGAAAACAAATACATTTTCAGGTGCTTTTTAAAGGTATGGACGGAGGAACTGAGACGAACATCTGGGGGGAGTGAATTCCACACTGAGGGACCCGCCACAGCAAAAGTCTGATCTCTCGCCAACTTACGATGCGATGGCGGAACCCCCAGACAGCAGGTGGTTCCTGAGCACTCAAATAAATAAATAAATAAATAAAATACTACAGGTTTCTGGCCCCTGCCTGCTGCTATTAGTTGGGTTTTGGCAAAAGTGCTGTTATTTGCATCTGCAACTCAATCTTTGGGGGGTGAATTTGGTGGACCAAAAGGGGAACCCAGGCCTCCACCAAGCTTCAAGAAGTGTATGATACAATGTGAGGTAAACCCTCAAATGTTTCTCTTTCAAGATGCATTCTAGTCACAAATTTGTATCTGTATCACAAAAGCTGGCAACTATTAGGCAGCTGATGGGTTGAGACCACTGCCTACCAGGCTGACCAGCAGTGTTTTTATTGTTTTTTTGTGCTCCTGCAATGTCTTCTCTTGTATTCATTTATTAATGGATTATCTCTTGAAAATGGACCCTACAAGTACACAAATGTACTGTAAAAACAACAACACAAAAACTTAAGAACTTAAATAGTGCCATTCAGGGTTATACCAATGGTCCATCGAGCCCAGCACCTGTGTTCGACAGTAGCCCAACTCGGTCACTTGGAAGAAGTACTCAGCAGGTCACAATGGGGCAATCCATTCCCTGTTGTTTGCTCCCACCTCCCAAAAGTAGAGGTAATGTTCCCCCAAACCTACCCGGCTAATAGCTGATAATAGCTAATAGCTAGCATTCCCCAAACCTATCTCTAGCTAATAGCTGCTTATGGACCTATCCTCCAGAAACTTGTCCATTCCTTTTTAAACCCAGTTATACAACTGGCCTGGACCTCATCTTCTGGCAACAAACACCACAACTTAATTGTGCAGAGTGGAAAAATACTTTTTTTATTTTAAATCTGCTACTTGTTAGTTTCATGGGGTGTCCCCTACTTCTAGTACTAATTGAGAGGGTTAATAACTATTCCTTATTTACTCATTACACACCACTCATGATTTTATCAACTTCTATCATATCCCCTCTCAGTCGTCTCTTGTCCAAGCTGAAGAGCCCTAACCTATCTAGCCTCTCTTCATAGGGGAGATGTTCCATACCCTTTATCATCTTTGTTGCCCTGTTCTGTAACTTTTCTATTTTTACCATATCTTTTTTGAGATGGGGCAACCAGAAGTCAAGTCAATTTATTAAATGGCTCTAGCATTTGCCATGGCCAGAACACACAAATACAAACAAACAACCAAAGTAACATCAAATACTATATAACATATATCAACAAAAATCTACAAAGAAATATGACGATTATTCAGAGTACAAGATAAGACAGCTAGCCCTAGTCCCCACTTCCCATGGACAATCAGGGAAAAAATAAAAACTAACTCAGTGCTTGATTAATTGGAACTACCTTATTATCTACTTAGATTTAAGCATACAAACAAGTGAACAATTTTATTTATCTACTGCCTTTTAGTCCTACTAACAATAAGGAATATATTCCCTACATTCACTGAGGATCTTATCATCTCCTTAACCTAAGGGTTCGCCATAGCAAATTTGAGACATTTGCCTCCTTTCATTAACATAACAGTATAAGTCCAAAGAGGATGCATTTCAAAAGTAGAGCCTAACTTCAGCCAAAAGAATCATATGCAGAGACTGATAAAACCGCTCCACCCAATATGTCAAGGTAGCTTATTTTCTTTCAACAAGCCAAGGCATAAGCCATATTTGCGATCCTCCTTACATTAGCTCCGTTAGAGTTCGCAAGGACATAAGCAATTCTCATATTCATATACCAATGAGATTTTCCTCGCATAATAGGATCGAGATATTTCTCCTTTATATCTTTTGTTAATCTACACTCAAAAAGATAGTGTACTAAATCCTTCACTTTGGACTGACCACAAGAACAATATCTTTCAGTAAAGGGAACTTGATTTAACCTCCCCTCTACTACAGAAGATGGCATCAGCTGGAATCTCACCAGTGTCAGTGCCCTTCGTATAGGAAAATTTGTCAATCCTGTCAAGTAATACTCCAACTGATGCGAGGTCTTAAATTTGAAATAAAATGGGGCTATTTTGTTCTTAGATACAACGGCCAGATCATTCTGAAAGTAGATGTCTCGCAACCGAGTTTTCATCAGATCTCTAGCTTTAGATGTAGTAAATGCCCCCCACCCCCCAAAGGGACAAGATAAACCAACCACTACACATAAAGTAGTTAAACCATGATACCAGGGAGAGAAAAAACCATCAATAAGCTTTTCCTGACAACAAAGTTTCAGGAGCCTGTTATCGTGCATATTTTTGAGCTGTAGCCAATACAAAAAGAAAATGAAGGGAGCTCGTAGCTCTATGGGTAACATCCCTGTTTCAACCCTTGGCATGCAAATTGAAGTACGGAGAGGGGCACCCAATATTGTGCAAAGGAGCTTGTTTTGAAAGTGTTCCATCTTACCACTCTGACTGTAACCCCAGATCTCCACCACATACAGCGCCTGAGGAATACGTTTGTGCTCTAAGAGCTTCAAAGCTGGGAGGACTAATTTTCCACCGGCTGATCTCCAAAACCTAATTGTTCCCCCTACTGTACAATCCAGCTTCAATTTGACTGAATCCATGTGTTTGTTCCATAAACCATTGCAAGAAAACAGCAGACCCAAATATTTATATTTCCGTACTTGCTCCAGGGGTTTCCCCTCTAACAGCCATTTGTGAGTATGGAGTTTATTCCCAAAGACCATGACCGTACATTTTTCTTGATTGACTTCCAAGTGATTCTCTGTACAATATTGATTTAGGGCTACTATTAAATCGAAGACCAATTTCTGAGGCAGATAAAAGAACCAAGTCATTGTCAAATCGTTTTGACAGTCAAATCGTTAATGAAGAAATTAAAAATAAAAGGAGCCAAAATGCAACCTTGTTTGACCCCATTGGTTGCAGGAATGGGATCAGCCAAGTGCCCCGCTTGTGATAGTCTCATTTTCAGAAATGTATCAGAGTATAAAGCCTTAATCAGATGTATTAATCGCTTGTCTAAGTTCGATGCATATAGCTTTCTCCAAAGTGTAGCTCTATCTTTGGAGTCAAAAGCAGCTCTAAGATCTACAGAGACTGCAGTCTTCCCTTCTTAGTCCAGACGTATTTTTCAATAAGATGAGAAAGCACAAACCACTGGTCTATGGTGGAGTAGCCTGGGCAAAACCAGCTTGTTCTTTGCTGAAGACACCCATATCACTTGCCCACTGCTCTAATTTCGCCAACAGAAATCTAGTGTATAATTTGGCCACTATGTTAATTAAACTAATAGGTCTATAATTAGCTGGGGAAAACCTGTCACCTTTTTAAAAAAATTGAGACAACTACACTGATGTTCCAGCCAACTGGGATAACACCCAGTAAGTTTATATGACTGAATAATTTGCAGAGAATGGGGACCCACCACTCCATATTTTCCAAATATAATAAGAGCAGTTTAAAGGCCTATGCTGTGGCGGTGCAGGCAGCAAAGAAGCAGTTCTTTGCTGCCCTTATTGCATCTGCAAAGTCACATCCAGCGGAGCTTTTCTGGGTGTTGAAAGGTTTGGTCAGTCCTGCCTCTCTCCACCTGGACCAGGAGCAATCCAGTGACCGCTGTGACCGGTTTAATCAAGTACTTAGTAGATAAGATCACTCGCATCTGCCACGATTTCGGTACCACAGTTACTGCAGAGGATCATCTTGGGGCTATGGATGC
>QEPC01011131.1:2392582-2443111 GCA_003113815.1 Sphenodon punctatus
CTTGCTTATGTAATCAATAAACTTACTTCTTATCTTTATGAAGAAGTGTCTGTGTCTAACATTGGAACACAAGTGAGCAACAAGAGTTCTCAAGCTCTTGCGAACCCAGAGATTAAAGAGTCTGTAAACGGGAAGGATCGGGCTCTTGGGTGACAAAGGGGTTGTCCCTGCGGCAGGCTTGAATCGGCCAGAGAGAAAAACTGGTTCAAGTGGGCTGTACGTGAGGGAAACTGAGTCATTCAAACCCGGTAAAGTAAGGGTGCGGACCTCCAACCCGTGACACTATCCACATTGACTCCAAGATCCTTCTCTCAAGTGGTTGCACCCAGATTTGAACCTAGCATCGTGTATGTGTAGCAAGGATTATTTCCCCCTATGTGGATCACCTTGTACTTATCAACATTGAATTTAATTTGCCATTTTATTGCCCATTCGCCTAGTTGTGCAAGATCCCATCTGCCTGAGTCTAAACTATCTTGAAAAATTTGGTGTCATCTGCAAATTTATTCACCTCACTCTTTACCCCCCTTTTTTCCAGATCATTAATGAATATGTTAAAACGTGCTAGCCCCAGTGCTGACCCCTGAAGCACCCCCAATCCAAATATACTGTATCAACCAGATCACCCCTATCCACAAGCTTCTTGACATTCTCATAAAATTTGAATAGATTAGAGTCTAATAGATTCCTGTTTAAACAGAGATAACTTGTCCAACCAGAAGTGGGGTGAGGCATGGGAAATAGGGGCACTTTCACACCTTCTGTACCCTGTTGGTAAGTGTAGATGCCTAAATTCTGTTGACTCTGCAACTCCTTACATGTTTACAGCAGGCAGACACCTGGTCCTTGTTAGAGAATGTAAATGTTTGTATATTTCCAATTTACTTATTTATGAAAGCCTTTACTTTGCATAATTTAAAAAGGGAGATAACTAAACTGTCCACTTGCAAACCACAGTATCCTCAGACTGTTAAAACGTTAATGTCTGCTTTGACGGGGAAAGATGCATAACTTCATGTGTGTGTAACCTGTGCCAAAACAGCCCCAGATGCTATTGCAGAAACACAGGAACAGAATGAGTCAGCAATTCTTTTCTACAAGTTACCTGGTAAACAAGAAATTTATAAAACCAAGTAATACAGTATGTGGTATCTCCTATATGTTCTCCTGGCACTTAGTTTATTTTTTTGGTCATTGTAATGTAATTGTAACGTTAAGCATTACCACTCAGGAAAAAGACCTTGGGGTTATTGAGTAAAAACAGATGTGCTTTGGGCCTGCTTTAGCCTGGGACCCGGTGGCACATGTAGCCACATGCTGCTATACGTTGGCCTGGAATTGCCCTGCGCGGTGTTGCGGTTAGCCTGGGCTGTGATCTCTGGACAACCTCCGAGGTGACAGTCTGGGCTAAGGCCCACCTGACTGGGCCAAAGTGGGCAAGCACGTTTGTGTGTCCGCGACTTTTCCAGCTCAAGCTGGGGGCCCCCATGGCATTGCCTCATTGGCCACCATGGATGCCCATAATGGTGGGGGGCAGGACGCTGGTAACACAGCACAGGGGGTCTGGCCACCCACACGTCTGTTGTGCTCCTGACCATACCCGGGTCGTGTGGCCAGCAGGATTGCTCCCTGGCTACGCTCATATGCGTCCAGTGCCCTGACCTGACCTGGGCCACGTCACCTAGGATATTCCACTCTGGGGCAGGTCAAGACGGCACATGTGTTCTTACCCATTGTGGACAATATATCCCTCCCATGCGTGGGAATAACGCGAGGACTAGATTTTGGCAATCTCTCGGCTATCTAATGCAATCACAGCTTAGTTTGGGTTCCGCTTTCACTTGCAGTCATTTTTAGAAATGGAAATTTTTCCACAGAAAAATACATTAGTGGAAAATTTCCCCAATCCCTGAAAAATTTCCCACAAAAAAATTTGGTATTGGAAAATTTTCCACCCCACATCACTGGGCACCGTTGGGAGAGAGTGGAGGGCCCCCACACCCTGCCCTGGTGAAAACAGGCCACTGTGAGGTGCCCAGAAAGAGTGGGGCCTTGGGCAATCACCCCAGGCTGCCCTATGGTAAGGCTGGGCCTGTCTGCAGGGGAAGAGGATGTTGTATGTTGGTCCAACAGCCTAGAGATGATTTCACACTAACTACTCAGGTCCAAATGGTGCTGAAAATATTCCTTGTTCCCAGCTGTATGCCAACTTCCGTTGTCAGAGTATGCCAGCTTTCGAATCACCCGGGGCTTTTCCTCAGTCATTTAAGAACTGTAGACTGAGCAAATGCAAGACATGTATGAAAGCCTACACATTTGTAGTCTCTTTTTAAAAAGAAGAATCTGGAGTGCTGTAAAGCAACTGGAAACAAAGGGTGTTTTTAGACAAGTGTCTCCCCACCCATTGCCCACTCACCATGCATGTTGCAGGGCTGCACTGTTGCCCTATGCAGCCCTGCAACATGCACGATGGGTGGGCAATGGATGGGGAGGAGTTTGTCTAAAAATACTCTCAGAGGAGGTACAAGTCTAGACACTCCTATTAACAACAATTCTACATAACAAGAAACAAATGTCTCTCCCAGGGGAATGGGAGAAGGAGACGAGTGGCACCGAAAGCACTGGCACTGCCAACTATTAACAAGAAGGAAGTATCCAAGTCAGCAGAGTACAGATCAATCAAGAAGTCAGTCCATGGGGAATGAACTAAGTAGGAAAGAAACATGTAGGGGGCAAGGAAAATGACCAAGAAGGAACAGGGGAGTATGTGCTGGGATAAGTACGGGTAAGAAGGGAAACCAGGTGATAGGTAAACATTCTCAGGAGAGTAAAGGTCTTGCCATGGCCAAGTCTGAATCAGTCCCTCCTGGGTCAAACAAGAAATGCAAACACCACATCCAACATCCCAGTCCTCAGGGTGTTTTTCTGTGAATTTCATTCTTATTTGAAGATGTGATGCTCTTTGCAAATACATTCCTCCCAACATTCCATGTGGGCCATGGGGAGCAGAAGCTCAACTTCTTCATGCATTCACATGCATACATGCTTGCACTTACACACATAAACACCGCTGGGTGTTCTACTGTTCTGGTGGCTGCTGCCTCCAAAAGTGTGGTGCGGGACTGCAGGATTTTCCCACTAAAGCGGGTCGATCGGTGAGACTGTTGGTCGGTATGCAAATGGTACTATAGTGAACATGGTGTGAGAGACTAGAGCACATGCCTTGGGAACAGAGCTTCTGTACATTTCAGACTGGATATGAAGATCATTAATTTAGATTCATCTTATGTTCTGATTTTGAATCTTTGGGATTGGCAGCAGAGCTCTTTGCGCTTGTAGTAAGCACAGAAGGGCATGTCAGGTGCCTACCTGATCCGATCTCTAAAACAGGCACAATAGAGCAAAGTCACACAGTACAGTCTCTGGTTACATCATTTCCACCTGGGCATCCACACTGCTCAGCTATCAAGTGTGGCATGACCCAGTTTTCATAAGTGCTGAAAACTCTGCACATATGAATTACCTCAAACAGGTATTCTGAAGCCAAGGTTTAGGCTACTAGGCTGGAATTATCGAGAAGGGCTAGGGAAATGGTTCCTTGTCTGCAGACCACTGCTGGGGTCACAGCAAGTGATCCACAACTGGTTTGCAGAATCAGCTGTAACTACAACAAAGCAGACTTCTGTCCCATACAGCGTCACAGTCATCTCCAGAGTCAGCAGAAAACCATAATTGCACACGTGTTGGAATCAACTTCCCCTCGGCCAGCACAGCCACATTGCTGTTATCCCCCAGCCCCTCTCCCTTCTGAAACAGTCAGTGCATGAGCTGTAGCCATCTTTGGTGGGTGCAGGATGGTGACAAGAAATATTGAGGGTTGATAGTGATTTGGTCTAAAAGAAGAGGTCCTATTCAGAACCTCTCCTCTATTTCTTTTTAAATCTTGATATAAGTCTATCATAGACAGAAATGGCATTGGAAATTTATTTATTCAAATAAGATATCCTGTGTAAAAAATGACAATGAACTAATGGAACTCAATTGCCAAGGGATGACAGATTCCAACACTTATTAGAGACTATCTTAAACTCTGAAAATCATTAGAGGAAGGAAGGGTCATTTTCAAGCTTCTTCAAAGAAGAACAAAGAAAAAAATAATTATAAAATACTTCACAAAGTTCCTTTAAATAATACAACAGAGATGTGTTACTGAAAGCAATTTGCAAAATTCTAGACACTTTTATTGTGTCTGAATGCATATACTGCATAACATGAGCAAAACCACGACAGCGGCTATCAAACATGTAACAATTTGCAAAACAGAAAGTGCCTTGAGTCTCCACAGTCTTATTACCATCACCAACATGACAAAAAGAGCAGAAAGTGAAAAAGTGACCCTGAAGGGACCTTTTTTGCCTCCTGTATACGTATATGTTCCTCAAAGAATCTATCAAAAGATTAAATTTATCTTTAATCACCTGGGGGAAAAAATCTGTCACAAGTCCTGAAAAACCCACAAGTCAACCAAGTAATTTTTCTTTTTCTCTGTTTAAAGAATCGGTTGTCCATGGATTATTTAAGTTAACTGACAGACAGTTTTATCAAAGTCTTGTCTCCAGGCAAAAGGAATAATGCATTTTTAAATGCCTCTAAATGCAAGAAGGTCATCAAGTTTTATGGTTTACCCACGTGTAAATACCATTGTTTATAACTGATCCACAGGAGAATTGGAGGATAGTAACCTTTCTGCAGAGGATGTGAGCAAAATCATCAGTAGTGTTAGAAATCCAGTTTACTCATTAAACTCTTAGCACCATGTTGTCTGGAAACTGACATCCAAAATACCTTTCTCTCAAATCTTCCATCTGTGGAGCTGTTTAAATGAAGGTGCATTTTCACAACTGACACTGAACTCTAAATGAACTTGAGAGAGTTCTGTTAGTCAAATGCCACAGAGCTGGTCTGGAGGACAGAACAGGGAAAATGAAGTGTGTACACTGAGCTCTGTAGGACTGCTGTCAGAGAAGCTCTTTCAGTCTCAGCTAAAATAAGAATTAAACATTTGATAATGTGGTGGGAAAGGTGGGGAATGAATGAAACCACCTTGTTGTGAAAACAAAGACAAGTTTTGCAGCAAAAGTAAGTGTCACTGAGGTACTCAGTACATATAAAGTGAGCTTCATTCCAAGTCTCAGAACAGCAAGTACAGTCAATGTGTTGACGCACCTAGACAAAACTGCAAAAGAATTTTTTCCAACAGATTCTAAATGAAAAAAACATGAGGAAAACCATGGAAAAAAGTCTGCCAGTGCAACCCTCCCTGTTTGGTCAGGAAATGTATATCTTTGAGGGCGATAAAACCTTTGGTGATTGCCATGTCTATCATGCACGTTTTGCTCATTTTTCTTGGAAACGTTCAATTTTTGGACTAAAGACCCTATGAGAGTAATGTATAAAACCTTCTCTTACAGCATTTATGTAATGGAGTCGTTTGTCGTAAAATGCCATGAAGCACTTCAATGGAATGAATCATAAAACGCCACTGGACTGTATTACGCACACCTTTAATGAATTATATATACACATCACATGATGTTCTGTATGTAAAAAGTAGTAACTGATGCAATAATCAATGAATTAAGCTCCAAAATTCTTCAATGACTGAATGAGTGTTTAAAAAACATAGTTAATTACTCCGCTATAGTTTCCCTTTGATCCTCATAATGAACGCGAGAGGTTAAATCAACATCGTCATCATCCAGATCTGGATTGCCACCATTGTAACAACTGACACCACAGCAGCCTGCACAGGCTGTTGTGCAAGGCAACCCCTGTTTCTTACAAGTGCACTGCATGGATGCACATTGACTCTTGCTGCAGGTACACCTGATAAACTTCAACAGATGGGCTGGAGCCGGCAGTTGAGATGACTTTGTTGATGACAGCCCTTGCCCCTGCATGTCCCAACCCCATTTTAGTGGATCTAGCTCAGTTTCCATCCATTGCTGAACCTGATGGTATACTTTGAAGCTGTGAAATGCACATGAGTCTGAAGTTGGTGGCAGCGTGTCTGGCTTAACGCACTGCAGACGTCGACAGGTTCCTGGCGAACATGCAAAGGCGAATGATGTTGAGGGTCCCGATGGCTTATGGAACCTAGAAGTTTGCGCAAAATATCCATCATTCGCATATATTGGAGCCACAATGAGGCAGTCTTGTGTCCATTTAGGGCAGAAACCAAGTTGGACACCCGTTTTCCAAGACACACAACCAGAAAGAAACTGAAGAAACAGCTGCACCGTTGATGCAGCTGAATAAACAGCTGCATCAACGGTGACTGTGGACTTCAGCAATTCTTCTATAATTGCTCATGCCTCTGCTACATCAGCATCTTCTTCTCCACCATCATCAGTACACCAAGCCTCCTTAGCAAGTAATGTATAAAGTGCTGCATAGACGATGAGATGTCCACATGTTGCCCTCGTTATCGCCTTACCTGAGAGCATGTGCACCACAGCATTTCTGGCATATATTTCTTCCAGGATTTCTCTTAAACGAGATCTGGCCATTATATGGCCTATGCACCCAATGAAACTCATCTGAGTGCGTAGGCCACCAAATCTGATTACCATTTTCTTCAGAGGGCTACCTGACGGCTCATTAGCAATGATCCCAAGTGCTCTTGAGAACAGTGGCTGATCAAATGTCACCACTGGTGTACATTCATATTTGTTGGCATGGTCATTGATAAACTGCAGTGTCATGTAAATACATGTTTCGCTGGTTGGGTCCATGTCCAGCATTGATAGGAAAGCAATGGATCTTTTTCCTGGATGTTCACTTTGATGAACAAGTTGGCACATGTCATGCCACACGGGTATTGGTGGCATCAGAACATGTGACATATTCAAAAGATGAATATTTGAATATTTTTGTCAGCTCCAAAATAACTCTCAAAGATGTGCGTTTCTGACCAAACAGGGAAAACAACACTGGTAGACTTTTCTCCATCGTTTTGCTCATGCATTTTTTATTCAGAATCGGTTCAGAAACATTCTTTTGCAATGTTGCCTAAGTTGGCCTTAAAAATCACTTAGATTGCGTGTACTTCGTGGAAAGGAAGTCCGCAGCCTGAAACTTTGAAGATCCAGACTATGTTCCCTGCAGTATCACAACAGTCAATGAGAATGCTCAGAGCAAAGGAGACCATTTTTTTGTTATTGTGATCCCGCCTAGTGGGCAAGGACTCCTCTAAGTCTCTCCCGGGCAACCCAGGTGCAGTTTAATCTAGGTAGAGTGCCCTTGGGAGGTACAGGGGCCCTGGGGACGGACACCCCAGGACCCTTCCAGCAAAAGGCCTCTGCTCTCCCACATCTCTAGGCAAATGCATTACCTGTTTGTCCTGACAGATGGGATGGTCCCTCGGAGTAGGGCCCTGCTGCCGGTGTTACGCCCGGTTGGACTAAGGCTGGATGATGGGGTCGCAAAGCCAGCTGCTGGCTTGCAAATCCCCCGGCAGTGCAGCGTGAGGTCTCTGGCGGGTATCCCAGCTTGCCCACACTAGCTTGGCTGGTCCGCCCCATGTCTCGTACCTTCTGCGGCTTGTCACAGCCCCGTGGAGCTGTAGCTCCACCTCCTGTGGCGGGGGAACACCCTGACCGATCCTACTGGCATCATGGGGGGCATCAGGAAGCATCTGCTGCAATTGCAGACAGGTTCCCGAAGTGCGGTTTCAGGCGGTTTCAGTCGTGAGTCAAGCCGGCAGAGATATTTTGAGGTTCTCAAGAACTTTGCAAGAACAACCGATTCTCGTGAGATTCTCGAGATGAGAAAATCTCATTAAGAAGCCTATTCTCAATAGATTTTTGATAAGAATGAAATATCATTTTAGCCCTAGAATAGACCTTCAATAGGCCCCTACACCACTCTTCCTTCCCTGTTGGCAAAATGGCACAGGAAAGCAGGTGTGGTTAAAGGAAACTATACATGGCCAGAAAGCCCCTACTATACTACTGCCCATCCCTGGCTGGTTTTAACTCCGATGGACAAGAGGTAGCATCTGACTCAGCTTAGAGGGAACAGCCCACATGCATCAGCAGCATCGAGATAGTGCAGTCCGGAGCTTTAAGCTTCCTTTGCGTCGCCATTGACCCAACGTGGGCTATCATGCCCAAAGCCAAGGGCCTGGTCTTCTATCTCCCTAGTAACTTATGTTCTCTAGTAATCCTCCAATGAAGCAGAATCACAACAGACACTCTTTACTGAACTTGTATTTACTTCTGTAATTTCTTCTCAAGCACATATCGGTTGAAGCCACTTAGTTGGGAACCAGACCCCAAGTTCTTAATATTGAGGTGCCTCCTATCCCAGGTCAGCGCTCCATTTTGCAGGAGGGTGCGGCGGGGTAAAAATATTTCAAAATAAAAATTTGAAATAAATCCACAAGAACAAGTACAAACAGCTACAAAGCTTTTGCAGCTCTCCAAAGCTTTTGGCAGCTTGGCTCTGCAGTTCCATTTTCAAGCCCATCTCTAACTTTCAGTAACATTAAATCCCAGTCATAACCATCCATCTGTTATTTTTAGCCACTCAACACCCAACAGAATATTTAAGGGGTGATTTACGATTCTATTTATTTTACATACCTCAGAACGGAGTGTGCAAATAGCTGAATATTTTAAAACTAACCATTAAACGGTTCCCTGCATGCCTGCAAACGTCTGCAATCTTTTCTCTCATGCTCCAGGTTGGGTCTTTTTAGTAAGAAAATGAGGTTTTAAATAATCATATCTTCAGAGAAGCTATTTCTTTCTTGAGGCAGACAACTTGCCCTTTAACAAAAAAGAAAATCCTAATGTTTAATTCGAAGAAGGATTTTTTTGGGGGTGGGTGGAATTAGAGTCTCATAACCTGCCATTTTTAAAAAAACAAAGGTCAAAGATGTTTGAAGTTTATCCAAGTGTAAATACCATCCACAATAAGCGATGCCCAGGGGAGCTCAGGATGCCACTGACCTTTCACCAGACAAAGTGCAATAAATGATGCCTAAGACAAAGAGAAGCATTACAAAGGTTTCCACAAACATGAATAAAAAGGACTTGGTGACACGAATCTGCCGGCCCATTCACACATTCTTGCTAGTTACTTTCACTTATCTCTCAGCCATGGAGGAACTGCCAAGCTAGGGCACACGAGGAGGATGGGAATTCCCCAGCGCTACTAATAATCTACTCCATGCACTGAATAAGTCAATCCCAATCAGGGTGGCAGTGATTAATAGAGTCACTGCTGTGGGAGGCTCGCTCTATTCATAAGAAATATTAAGACACTCTCTCAAAGACGTTTCATGCAAATAAAAAGCTATTCTGTCTTCCTCAGCCTAGGTGACCAAGGGAAATTCCCTGCTTGATTCATGTCCATGGAAAAACTTCTCGACATTCACCTTTTTTATACAATAAAAAGACAGTCCCTGTCCCAGAAGGGGCTACAGACTGTGGCTAAGTTAAGACGTGGCACTGTTGGCGAGGGTAAGCTACAACATAATCCCTGCATCATGCTATGAAGTAGCTTACACCTCAATAACCCTCAATCACTTTGTTAAGACATGAACAACTCTCCTTCTGAGGATATCAAGTGCACACCTACTCGGGGAGATGCAACAACAGTAGGGGTGTGATGTTGACTATTCCATGATTCACCCCCTTAGAGGTTCATCTCCTTTATCCTCTCAGAGCACAGAAGCCAGAAGAGATTCTCAGAAGAGGATTGTGGGATGGCAGGAGGAGACTGGATAAATGGAATTCTTTTCCACAGCGTTCACACGACAGCTACTATGTAACAGCAGCTAGCCACTCCTCAATACCCCATAGCATGGTGTGGAGTAACAGCGACATAGCACAACCCCACCTGTCACATCTGAATGAACCATTGTTATACTACTGCATAGTATAGTGGAACATCTGAACAAGCCCTATCAACAGATGGGAGCAACAGACAAGGAAGCAAAAGGAAACATGGAGATGGGCAATGAATGGCCTCTGCATACCAACTTTCTACTCCTTAGCATGTTTTTCCATGGGCATTAAGTACAGGAGAGGATTATGAGGTAGGGCTGAAGCAGCAGCAGCTGTTACCACGCCGCCATTCCATTCCAAGAACTCAGCATTTAATGTGTCTTGCTGCCGACTTCCCCTCGATATTTCCACGATTCAGCATTACCTGCTACCAGCATCTGCAGATGTGGCATGTCTGCAGTTTGTGAACACAAGCGATTTCATGCCGTCTTCCGCCACTGAGCACGAGTCCCTGACACCGTGATGCTGAATAATAGATCATTGAATGAATGAACTTAGGGTGACTCCTGCTTCAGAGTCCGCTGCAGGGGCGTAGCCACCGTGACGCAGGGCGGGGGTCGCATTTGCGCCTGTGCCCTGCCCTGGGAGGGGGCCGGCAGCGATCAGGGCTGGCCCCAGGCATATGCGGGAGCCAGGAGCCCTGCTCCTGGCTGCTACACGGGTGGGGGAAGAGTCCCCCCCCCCATCCCCTCCTTCGCAGTGAATGTTGCTGTCTTGTAAACAAAGTTCTTATTCAACTGACTCCTTCCATTCTTACAAATGGGAGAGTGTACCAAGCCTAGAAAGCGGCTGTGGGGGAACTTTCTAACAATATGCGGCTAGTGCAGAATGCGGCGGCCCGGCTCCTTTCGGGGACAGGTCGTCGGGAGCACATAACACCTGTGCTCCGGACTCTGCACTGGTTGCCAATAGCGTGCCGAGCCAGGTTCAAGGTATTGGTATTGATCTATAAGGCCCTTCACGGTCTGGGCCCCTCGTACCTCTGGGACTGCCTCTTCCTCCGCACCCCAGAGCTGCTCCTTCGGTCTGCCGGGGGTGCCTTCTTGGAGGTCCCCCATGTTAAGCGGGGGGCCACAATGCAGAGGGCATTCTTGGTGGCCAGGCCGCGCCTTTGGAATTCCCTCCCGGAGGAAGCTCGCCTGGCCCCAAGCCTTTTAACATTCCGGCAAGTTTGTAAAACCTGGCTGTTCACCCAGGCCTTTGGGGAGGGGGGGTTAGGGTTTTTATCTCCATCCTACCCTTATTTATTGTTTTATTTTGTCCTAGCCCTGTTTTAATTGTTTATATTATTAAGATTGTTTTAAATTTTATATTACTGTATTTTTTATGGTTTTAAAATTGTTAGCTGCCCCGAGCTGTTTTCAGGAAGGGCGGGATATAAATTGATAAATAAATAAATAAATAAATAAATAAAATAAATTTTTAAAATGACACTCCATGCAGGTTGGATCTACAGCCTGGGAGGCTGTAGATTCACAGAAGAGCAGGGACTCTCCCCCACCCCCTCCATCAGCATCAGGAGTCAGGTGCTCGCTCACTGCTACTGGGGCCGGGGATCCCTGCACTCTAAGCAGGACAAAGACTAGTGCACAAGAAGGGACAACAAACAGGGCAGCACCCAGAGTTGAGCTTTGAGGGAGGGATCTTTGTTATCCCTCCTTGTGCACTAGTTGCTGTCTCTGTTCCACTTAGCGGGAGTCCCTGCTCTTCTGTGAATTCTCTTGTGTGTTAGGGTGCCAAGGACAAATTCTTCCCCTTTGCTGGGATGGCTCTCTACCTAATTGTAGCTGCCCTGCACCCCCATTTCTCTCTATGGGGTGATCACAAAGGGAAGAGGGAGGATCTGTCCATCCTTCTAACAGAGACAGTACTGAACAACCAACCCTCTCCCAGCTGAATGGACCCCCCAGAGCAGGCTGCCCCCTGCCTGCTGCCCCCCTCCCAGGCTGTAGATCCAACCTGCATGGGGTGTAATTTTGTTAGAAAATTTCCCCACTTCCTCTTTCTAGGCTTGGTACGCTCCCATTTGTGAGAATAGGAGGAGCCACTCGAAGGAGAACAGAAGGTTGCTGCCTTGTAAACAAGGTTCTTCGAGATGGCTCCAACATTCTCACAAGCACCCACCCTTCCAACCCCGCATGGAATTTTCTTCCTAATTGCTTAGGGTTGGAAGGAACTGTGTTGGGTTTAGGTACCTTATATAGGGTGGGAGCGTGTGAACGTCACGTGGGTTTTTTTTTAAGCTAGTGAGCTTGGTATATGCCGGTAAGAGAAGGGCGCGCAAGTGAGAAGGGCGCGCAAGTGAGAATGGAAGGACCCCTCGAAGAAGAACTTTGTTTACAAGGCAGCAACTTCCCCCCGTGTCACGGTGGCTACACCCCTGGCTGCAATGCTGTGAGAATCACAAAGCTGCTGCACTTAAGGGAAAGGGGAAACTGTGGCAAACCTGCCGCTTCCGCGTGAAATCTACAGTGGCAAAAGTACCGTGGCAGCAACTGCGGAAAGTTGCGAGTGCAAGGTGCAAAAATTGCTCCCTTCCTAACCGTGCTGCTTGGTGGGGAAGAGCACTTTCCGCTGGTAAATGCTGCCGCAGCGGTACAACATTTCAGCCCTACTATGAGGTAGCTTTGCATCTGTTTACAGGAAGTTTCTCACATGAGACGGAAGTGACATAGGAGAAAAATACAAAGGTGTTTCGGTATGTTTTTACAGCCAGCTCTTCCACATTAAGAACCCTGGAAGAACTCCTTAAATTACTTTAACCACTCTGCTGTTCTCACAATCGGGGTTGTTAAATTGTGGTTAAATGTGGGGGAGGAGGTTGTACTACTTACCAGAAGTGATATCCTCCTCTCCCTACTTCGCCCCCACCTAGGTGAACAATGTAGGAGTGAGACTAGATTAGAATAGAATAGTTTATTTGCGTGACAACTAGTCATTGCAATAATAATAGGCAGAGAAAACAAAACACAGCAATCTGGAAGAAAGTTGTACAATAAACAGAGTATGCTTAGTAAATATATATGGTAATGACAAAATCTAAAATAAGAGATTAAAGAAACAGCATCAAAATGCAGATAAAATATACAAAAAACTAAAACATGACAAAAATCTCAAAGGATAAATTTTTCTTGACAAAATATATAATCTAACAAATAATACATAAACACTTATCCATACACAACCTGCCTTAACCAGGGGCCACCCAAAAACAAAAATGCCCAAACTTTATCTACCAAAATATCAAACTTAAAACTTAAGACAGGGCATCTCATACCTCGTAAAGATCATATCTAATGACCTGGGAGCAAAAAGAAACATACAGTCCTAATAGTCACTCAGAGGCTGGAGCACAACATTAGCGAAAGTCTATACTTTATAACACTTGAACCAGAACCTGACATAATAATCAGTCAGTCTGGTTACTTCCACGTTTACTGAGTTTATATGCCAAATTAGCAACACTATGCATTATCTCGATAGAATTAGACCCCAAGCAAAATTGTAACATCTGCAACGGAGAGGAGTAGGGTCGCACAACAAGCCAGGGAGCCAAATGCAGCTCTCTCAAGAATGACATAAGCGGACATGCAAACAATATATGCATCAAATCCTCGACTTGATTTAAATTGCAACAGCATAGTCTTTCACCATATGGAATGCTGTTGTGTCTTCCCCATAAAACACGGGAGGGAAGTAAATCGAAACGTATTAAAGTCATAGCTCTCTGTAGTCTCGGGTCATCCAACAGTCTTAGATAAGGCTCACAGCTAAAAGAAGTTTTGAATGTATGAGTGAGTCCTAAGTGTATTAGGAGCAATTTAGGAGCCAGTGTAGTCTAGTGGATAAGACCAGGGTTCAAATCTCATCTTAACCATGAACTCACTGAGTGGCCTTGTGTACGTAACTGGCTTTCAACCTCAGTTATACATCTGTAAAATGGAAACAACAATAACCTACTTCACAGGTTTGTTGTGAGAGTGAACTTGTTAAGGGATTGTAAAGCACTTTGAATATTGGAAGTGCTACATAAATTAATGTCATTTTAAATCTTTATTGCCTCAGTTCTGTCTCAGTTCTGCTTCAGCACTGGTGATGTGAAATGGAGAGCTTCTTTTCAAGGCACAGCAGGGTATAGCAATGTTATGTAGAGGATGCAGAGAAAAATGAAATAATGTTAGCAAGGTTTATTAAATAAAATAGTCAGAGCTGGAGAAGTAGCTGTAGCCACAGTTCTAACAGCAGCGATGAAACACGTACCTTTGCTTTCTACTTCTTGTACACACAACTACCACTCCCAGAAAGCAATGCTTCAGGCCCACTGAACTACAATTTCCTGAAGGTAATGATGAATCAAGCAACACCACAAACAGTAAAAGGCCAAAACTGTGTAAAAGTTAAATACAAAGCAGTGTGTGCATTAACACAGCCTGGACTAAGTGCTTAGCTTACTGCCGTGTGCTCTATGTAAACACGGCCTCAGCCCCTTACTGCTCTGTGTTACTGTGCATGTAAGCAGTGATGGGGTACCCCAACCCTGGCTGCCCCCTTAGTCTGATATTCTTTACTTTAACACACCAGTGACAGATGCTTGCATATTCACTTTACTGACAAAGTCTGGTCAAGCCAGTCTTGGGTCCGCCTTACAGTTACACAGTGCATGTGCTTCTCAGTCACACTTCTTGGGCACTGACACCATCCAAGTGTCAGATTACTTTTCTCTAGTGGGGCCCAATCCCACCAGCCCCTAATGATAAGGTGCTACCAAGCTCCACAGCCTTTTGGTGTAATTATAGAACTTCTGGTAACTCTGCACCATTGAGCTGTTATAGCACAATCACACTCAGAACTGCCTTCTCGTGATTCTACCCAGTGACTTGACCACAAGATGCAATGACAAGGCACAGGCTGTTCTCTACACTCTCCTGAACTAAGTGCTTAGTTTACATCCAGGAAGATTAGAGCTGAGTATCCCCAGGTCCTGCAGTACCATCTTGGAATGCTACAGGAAATCAAGCTTAAGCATTAAGATCCAGTAAGTAAACAGAGTTAGGCATAATTCCCAAAGACAAAGCTTGCTTAAGATCAAAAGCAGATACCTGTAAAACATAAAAGCAGCCGGCACACTCCACATCTCTGCTCTCCCTCCCCTCCCCCGCAATATTAAAAACTGCAACACATGGTACATTGACTAAACTGACCCAAGAAAACTTAATTCTTTTTGGCTTGGGTGACTAAAGGTTCACTGCCCTCTGCCATTTAAGAGAGTGCTGGCAACAGTCAAGGAGCCACACAACACTGCCTGTGGAATCATTACATAAACTCGTGTAATGTAAACAGTAAAGAGTTCCTTGCGGCTTTATATTTCCTTACTAGAGGAAGTGACAGTTTGCCACTCCAGGGGTTTTAATCAGTCCTAGGGTCAGTGCTCCACCCCTGACTTTAAGGAGCAAGCAGGGGTGGAGTGGGGTGTGTGTAATTTTTTACTGAAAAATTCAATTCCAACACAGGAGTATCTAGAATGGGCAAAGTGTTCAGTCAAAATCTGAACTGGCCATGTACCATTCACTTAAGTAAACTCAAAAGGACATGATTCTGGCTGACCCTGGCCCAGGTCTACCAATACATTAGGATTACCAATCCCACCAAAATGGCTTAGGTCATGAAACCTTCCTCAACCATCAAGGTGCTCTACAACTGAAATGGACCCCCAACAGCCTAGGTTGTGACATGAAGCCAGCTTGTGATGTTTGTTTAAAGCCTATTATTCACAGGCCTGATCTGAATGTTCACAGGATCCTGACTCGAGCACTACAGGGAGAGAAGGCCTTATCATCCGCAGCCTGCAGTTTGGACAATCACTAAACTTCAAACCCAAAGGGAACTGTGAGCCGTGCCTATCCTGATGGGATCCATGGGCTTTTATCAAGGGCTGTCACCGGGGAGGGGGAACTCAGGGAAAACCACTCGCATCCTCCAGGCATGCGGTACCGTCGTGGAAAGGCTCTCTCGGTTACACGGAAGGTGGGGGACAATTGTGCCCGTCAGGATAGAGTGTTGGCCTTTACCTCTAGTCAAAGAGAATAGGCCTCTATCATCATTGGGCGCCCTGATCCAGAGAGGCCATAAGGTACCCACACACACCCTAACACACACGGGGCAGGGAAAACCCGTGCGGAGAGGTGAGGTGCGGGAAGGGAACCACCTTAGACTGAGAGGAGGGAGGCGGGACCACACACGCTCTTATGCTACCCCAGGAGGGAAGGGGCCCTGGAAGGGAAGGAAGGGGGAACTTGCCCACGCACCCTCCCACTCACCACTCGCTCCTCCACTCACTCAGGGTTCACTCCAATGGGTTGCAGGAAGGAAGGTCCACACAAGCTTTCTGAGGTCAAGCTCTAACTTATCAGCCACGTAGGAGTCAAAGAGGAGCAAACGCAAGGGGGCTGGTGTCTCTGAAATCACCAGCGCCGCTCTGAATGCAGCGCCGGTGTTTATGTGGAAGGCCCCGCCCCTGTACGTGCCCGCAGACACTCCGAGCGGTGCGGCAGCATCGGGGGCGTGGTCCGGGGCGGCTCCAGGGAGGCAGGTGAAGCTCTAAGGCTTGGGATTGCTGGGGGCGTGGCCAAGGGCCCTGCGGCGTTCGCCGGCGTCATTGCCGGGGTTGTTTCTGCTGGTGACGTCATGATTCCCTGCCTGCTGGGCTCATTGGTGTTTGGCAGCCACATGACCCCCTGGACCTCCCGTCCTGGTCCAGCTTCCTGGAGCCCCCTAGAGTGCCAGCTCCCCGATGAGGGTCGGCGGAGGCTGACAATACCCCCCCCCCATCAAGGCCGCCGGTACCCGGGGTCGGGCTTCAAGGGGTGTCGTAGGTGGAAGGTCCGAATAAGGTGAGGGGCGGAGACATTGCTGGCAGGTTCCCATGAACGGTCAGCAGGGCCAAATCCAGCCCAGTCAATGAGATAATGTAGGCGGCCCCGGAGGAACTTGGAATCCAAAATTGCCTTTACTACATACTCGGAACCGGCGGCCGATTGTATGATGGGGTCTGGGGGCGGTAGCGAGGCGGTTCCCTGGCGTGGCACTGCTTTCTTGAGGAGGGACACATGGAAAGTGGGATGGATGCGTGAATGGAGGGGTAGTTGAACGGTGTAGGTTACGTCGTTTGTCGCAGGACTGGGTATCGATGATCTAGTTTTGGGGATGGAAGAGCTGATGGGTAGCAGCGTCTGTCAATCCATACTAGATCTCCTGGTCTGAGGGGATCTCCAGGTCGTCTATGACGGTCAGTCTGTTCCTTGTACCTTTGTCGTGCTTGGAGCAGTACGCGACGAGCTATCGTTTGTGTGTGTCGAATTTGTTGTACTAGCGCCCCTGCTGCAGGAATGGTCGAAGCAAGAGATTCGATGGCCCCACTTTGCGGGTGGAACCCATATGTGACGTAAAATGGGGAGGTCCCTAAGGAGGCATTGGGCGCGTTATTGTATGCGAACTCTGCGAATGGGAGCCATGTGTGCCAATCATCCTGTAGGTAGTTTATGTAACACTGGAGGTACTGCTCCATATCTTGGTTGACTCTGTCCACTTGACCGTTGACTTGCGGGTGGTATGCCGTGGTGGGCTTGAGGGTGACTTGCAATGCGTGAAAGAGGGCTTTCCAAAAACGTGAGGTGAACTGTGTTCCTCGATCGCTGATAATTTCCTGAGGACAGCCGTGAAGTTTCAGTACGTGACGAATGAAGAGAAGTGCTGTCCTTTTGGCTGATGGCAATCCTTTGCACGCAATGAAGTGGGCAAGTTTAGTGAAGTGGTCCACCACCAGAAGAACTGTGGTATACTGTCTGGAGGGGGGCAGGTCTACTACAAAATCAAGACTGATGCGTTGCCAGGGTCCTAGAGGTATCGAGGTCAACTGAAGAAGTCCTGTCGGGGCCTGATGAGACGTTTTTGTTCAGGTGCAAGTGGCACAACTTGCTACATACTGGGACACGTCTTGTCGTAAGTTGGGTCACCAAAAGGAGCGGCGGATGAGTTGCATTGTTCGTTCAATTCCCGGGTGTCCCGCTGTGGGGGCGTCATGGTGACTTCCTTTTGACATGATGGAGGTACCATTACTGGTTGGTGTTGGTTCCGTGATCCTGTTTGTTTGATAATTTGGGATTCTGTCGTCTCGGGGAGCTCCTTCGCTGCCGCAGTTTGAATCTCGCGCAGAGTAGTGTAGGTGCCGGCAAATGTGCGGGGGTGGAGAATAGATTCTGGGATTGCGAGTGTCTCTGGACGATGTTCGTGATATCGAGACAGAGCGTCTGCTAGTACATGCAGCCTTCCAGGCCGGTCGCGAATATGGAAGTCAAACCTCCCAAAGAACAAGGCCCAATGGGTGTTGCGGGCATTAGAAATATGTGCGGTCTGGAGGAAGGTTACGTTCCGGTGGTCCGTTACCATGGTTACCGGGCGCCCTCTAGGTAATGGCGCCAGACTTCGAAAGCGACTTTAATCGCAAGGAGCTCTCGGTCAAGGATGCTATAGTTACTCTCTGCTGGTGTCAATTGTCTGGAGTAGTATGCGCAAGGGAGTAAGGGCTCCGGTTTATCGTGTTCTTGTAAGAGAACCGCACCTATGGCTTTCCCTGACGCGTCGGCTTCAACAAAAAAGGGCCTGGTGGGGTCCGGGTGTTGTAACAGGGGTGCAGTCATGAAGGCCTCCTTTAAATAGGCGAAACTATAGCGTTGTTTTGGGCCCCAGTCATAGGGCTGGTTTTTCTTCAGGAGCAAGGCTAGAGGGACGGTAATTTCAGCATAGTTTGGGATGTACTGCCGGTAGTAGTTGGTACTACTGAGGAACCGTTGTAAAGGTTTTACTGCCTTAGGAGCCGGCCACCTTCTCAGGGCTTTGACCTTTTGGGAGTCCATTTGGATTCCGCTAGGGCTTATGATAAAGCCCAAAAAGCTAAGGGAGCGAAGGTGGGGAAAGCGTTTTCCCCTTTTGCAGTATAATTTATTTGCCCTAAGTAATTTGAGTACTTCGCGGATGTGTTGGACGCGGTCTTCCAGGTTTACGGAGTAGATCAGAATGTCATCTAGGTATGCGATGACATAAACATCGAGGATGTCTCGAAATACATCATTAATGAGGTGTTGGAAGGCGGCTGGAGCGTTCACAAGGTCAAAAGGCATTACGAGGTATTCGAATAACCCATAACGTGTGTGGAAGGCCGTCTTCCACTCATCTCCTGGACGCATGCGGAGCAAGTTGTAGGTCCCCCGGAGGTCCAACTTCGTAAATACTTGGGCTCCTTGTAGGCGGTCTAAGAGCTCGGGGATGAGGGGGAGTGGGTAACTATTTTTTATGGTAATGCTGTTCAAACCCCTATAATCCACACAGGGTTGAAGACCCCCATCCTTTTTGGGTACAAAAAATATGGGGGCCCTGGCCAGGGATGTGGAGGGTCGGATGAAGCCTTGTTGTAGATTTTCATTTAGGTATTGTCGGAGTACTTGTAGTTCAGGTTCAGCTAAGGCGTAGATACGTCCAAATGAATGTAAGCTGCTACAAGACACCTGTGGTGTAGTCTGCGAGGTACAAAATTAAATTAAATTAAATCTGGTCATGCCAAACCCTAAACAAGTGACGAACAGGGAAGGACCCCCAAACCTGAATAGCGAAGGGGAGGAACTTTCCTGACATGGAACTGTTAGCCCCGTGTTCTGGATAATTCATAAGGGAAATAGCATAAAAGGCCAGTCCCTAGAAAGAGAAGTTGCCTCTCACGGTACCTGGTTCGCTAACTCTTTGAGTGCCGACAGGATCGGGGGGGCCCCACTTTGGAACTTCTACATAGGAAGTTCTGCAACTTGCTCCACAGCTAGGCTTTCTCTCTCTCGAGGCTCTTGGGCCCCCGCCCTGCCCTCCTTCTGAAAGACCAGACCTGAGACCTCTGACACGTAAGAATACATGCTTTTATGTGTTTTATGTAGTTAGGGATAGGTGAAGGAGTACATGTTAGAGATGCAAATGCTTTAGTTATAATTGGTATGTTAAATTGTGTTGCTCACTGAATAAAAGATCTATTTGATTGCCAAAAGACTCATTCATCAGAATAAAGAGAAGTAATTCCCCACCCTCTCCTAATAGTAGTATTTTCACTTGGTCCCAATAGAAGTAAAGGGGAAATCTGTCTCACCAGGGTGCTAAAAGGCAGAGAACCCCCTTTATTTCTTTTCAGTATGGCTGGTGGGGGTGGTACCACTGGAGCAGCAGCTGCCCCTGAGGCAGAGGGGGCTGATGCAGCTGCTGCGGCTCCCTGGAGTTGAGTTACAGCAGAGGCTAGGGTACTCTGCTGGGCCTGGAGGTCTTTCATTTCTATGGCCAATGATTGGATTGCCTGAGCCAACTGATTTAACTCTTTTGCCACGTCCATGATGTTAAACGCCCGCGTTGGGGCTAGGGTCGCTGGTGATTTGTCACCGGGGAGGGGGAACTCAGAGAAAATCACTTGCACCCTCCAGACACGCGGTACCGTTGTGGAAAGGCTCTCTCGGTTACACGGAAGGTGGGGGACAATTGTGCCCGTCAGGATTGGTTGGCCTTTACCTCTAGTCAAAGAGAACAGGCCTCTATCATCATTGGGCGCCCTGATCCAGAGAGGCCATAAGGTACCCCCCCACACCCTAACACACACACTCTGGGGGAAATGATGGGGCAGGGAAAATCCGTGCGGAGAGGTGAGGTGAGGGAAGGGAACCACCTTAAACTGAGAGGAGGGAGGCGGGACCACACACGCTCTTGTGCTACCCCAGGAGGGAAGGGGCCCTGGAAGGGAAGGAAGGGCAGACTTGCCCACACACCCTCTCACTCACCACTCGCTCCTCCACTCACTCAGGGTTCACTCCAATGGATTGAAGGAAGGTCCACACGCTGTCTGAGGTCAAGCTCTAACTTATCAGCCATGTAGGAGTCAAAGGGGAGCAAACGCAAGGGGGCCGGTTTCTCTGAAATCACCAGCGCTGCTCTGAATGCGGCGCCGGTGTTTATGTGGAAGGCCCCACCCCCGTACATGCCCACAGATGCTCCGAGCGGCGCGGCAGGGTCGGGGGCGTGGTCCGGGGCGGCTCCGGGGAGGCAGGTGAAGCTCTAAGGCTTGGGATTGCTGGGGGCGTGGCCGAGGGCCCTGCGGCATTCGCCAGCATCATTGCCGGGGCTGTTTCTGCCGGTGACGTCATGGTTCTCTACCTGCTGGGCTCATTGATGTTCGGCGGCCACATGACCCCCTGGGCCTCCCGTCCTGATCCGGCTTCCTGGAGCCCCCTAGAGTGCTGGCTCCCCGATGAGGGTCGGCGGAAGCTGACAAGGGCCTATGTCTCAGCATATGTTTATGGTAGGTTAGGTGTGGAGGGGTGAGGGAAAACGGCTTCGGGCAGCAGGAAGCTTGCTGAAGCCGCTGCCTGCCTGCTGTGCTACAGGACCCCCCGAGCCACAAGGAGAGCTTTTCCCCCTGTGAACCTTGTTTTCATTTATTTTATTTTTGATTGATGGCCTCCAGCTGACCTGTCTAATTCCCAGGGAGCCTTGCCTTCCACTTCCAACAGCAGGCCTTTTAGGCGAGCCCAGCGCCTGCGGCTAGTGTAGGTTAGATGTGGACGGGTGAGGGAAAACTGCTTTGGACGGCAGGGACCTTGCTGAAGACGCTGCCTACTTGCTGTGCTACAGGACACCCCGAGCCACGAGGAGAGCAAGTAGGGGCTTTCCCCCCCGTGGATCTTGTTTTCATTTATTTTATTTTTGATTGATGGCCTCCAGTTGAGCTGTCTAATTCCCGGGGAGTCTTGCCTTCCACTTCCGGCCGCAGGACTTTTAAGCGACGGCCAGTTCATCCATCAGGAGCCAAGCTTCACCACAGCCAGCTCTGTAAAGAGTGAGGCACCCTTGCTTCAGGAGCCAAGCTTCGCCACAGCCAGCTCTGCAAAGAGCGAGGCACCCTCGTATCAGGATCTAAGTCTTGTTTAAACCAGCCTTGTAAAGAGGGTGAGGCAGTGGAGTGCTTCTGGGAGTTACTGGGAAGGACTTGGTCAATATTGTGTTATCCCCAAGGACTCATCCGTTGCAGATTAATTTTGAGAAAGGTTAGGATTCCTCTGGAGTGAAGCTGGGATACGAGGAGAGTCTTTAGGATCTTTCTGGTATTTTGGTGTCTTCTTTTTAGGGCGAGGCTCTGTTCTTTTCTGTAGGCAGTGACTGTTTGCTATTCTAGACCTTGTCTTAAACATGTCTCGTAAAAGAGGCAGACAAGGTCTTTCTGACCATACTGAGCATCAATCAACATCTAAACAGCTCAAACTTGATGCCTTTATTGCAAACATAGAGCAGGTAAATGGTGACTCTTTCCAACAGGTAGGCTCTATTAAGAGCAATAAGGGGTCTATTAAAGCCACAGATTCTGGCCCTCAATCTGAATCCCCTAATTCTGCTAACAAGGCCGACATTCGGGGAATTTCTATTAAATCCATGAATTCTGATTTTAATTAATATGAAATGCTGGCTAACCAATGCTATCTTATTGGAGATCTGATAAGGAAATTAATTAGTCAACTATCAGGCATAACCAACATCTTGGAGCAATAAATTCTCACAGATTTTACAATTAATGCTAAGGAAGGAATAAGGGCTGCTTCCCACCCTCCACATGGTAACATTCCTCCCTTTAGCTTGACCAAAGTGGAAGACAAGCCCCTAGCTGACAGCAAGGGCAGACCCACCCAGATCTATAGGGATCCAAGCTCGAGCCCTGTGGTACATAAAAATTCCAAACAAATTAGCCAGGCAGGTATTGACAAAGCTAGTCATCTTAAATCTGCTGACAATTTCAGTCCTTCTAAGTTTAAGATTAACCATAAGGCTAATGACTATTTGCCTTATTGGTTCTCTAAAGAGGCAATTCAGGTCTATCTAAACAAACTATTAAATTTAGGGATACCATTATGGCAGATAACTTCCTTTCAGAAGCTCTCACCCTGTGGCACACAAATAAGGCTGGTGGTTAATTTTAAAAATCCAGCCTTGGTGGAAAAAATCTTTTTAGGTGCAGAACTTTTGCACTCATGGGGCACGTCAGGATGCGTCGCTGACGGGTGGGGGGATGCGATAGTGATTCCAATTTATAAAAGCGGTCCAAGGGCTTCACCTGGGAATTATAGGCCAATTAGACTTTTAAGCATTATTAGCAAACTCTATGCTAAACATCTACTGAAGCAACTAACCTTTTGGCTCACAGAAAATAAGATCATTTTCCCTGAACAAGCAGGCTTTCAAAAGGGTCGCTCCACGGCAGACCATTGTTTGACTGTTTTACCTAGTTGAGAAGTATGTCAAACTAAATAGGAGACTTTTTTTGCACCTTTGTGGACCTAAAGGCAGCTTTCGATCTTATAGAGAACTTCTGTGGGCTAAATTGTGAAACACCTCAATAGACAAATGTCTTCTCTGTTCGCTAAAAATTCTGCATTCTAAAACTACACTTGCAGTTAAACTAAACCACACAAGTTGGTTATCAAAACGCATCACTACCTATACAGGTGTTCATCAGGGCTGTGTTTTGGCCCCTACCCTGTTTAACTTTTTCATGAATGACTTAATCTCTGTAATGGCAAACGAAACTTTTTTCCCTCCTAAATTAGAATCCAAGGCGGTCGGATGCATGCTTTACGCAGACGATGCAGTCATTCTCTCGCAGACCAGACTTGGTCTCCAGAGACAGTTGACAGCACTACATTGACTCTGTTGCCAAGTCCTGTTGCTTCACCCTCCACAACACTGCTCGGATTCGTCACTTTCTCTCTGTCTCCTCAGCCAAAACCCTTGTTTATGCCATGGTCATCTCTCGCCTTAACTACTGCAACCTCCTCCTTGCTGGCCTCCCCCGCTCTCACCTGTCCCTCTCTTATCTCCATCCAAAACTCCGCTGCTAGGGTCATCCACTCAGCCCATCGCTTCGACCACATACAGCCTCTCCTCTCCTCTCTTCACTGGCTCCCCCTTCCCGAACGCATCCTTCACAAACTCCTGGTGTTCACTTACAAATCCCTTCACAACCTGGCTCTCCTTTACCTCCCAGCCCTCGTCTCCTTACACACTCCTGCACGCACTCTCCGCTCCTCCTCTGCCCCCTCCCTTGCTCTCCCTCGTCTCCCCATCTCCCCTAACTGCCTTCGCCCCTTCTCTCTTGCTGCCCCCCATGCCTGAAACTCCCTCCCTGCCCACATCCGCCTTGCCCCCTCCCTCCACACCTTCAAATCCCTCCTCAAAACCCACCTCTTCCTTGCCACATTTCCCAACGCCTGTTAGAACTTTCCTTTCAATTACTGTCTGCCCTCCCCGCAGACTCCTGCCTAACCGCAACCAAGTCAAGCACGTGCACCTGAGACTTCGCATCCGCTTGAATGTTATTTATCCCTTGTCTCTCCCTATGTCCACTCTCCATTATTTATCCTTTGTCTCCCCCCTCCGTGTCTATTAGATTGTAAGCCATAAGCAGGGACCACGTCTATCTTATTGTTCTGTAAAGCGCCAGGTACACAGCTGGTGCTATACAAATGCTTAATAAAATAAAATAATAATAATAATAATATAATATTGTGAGCTGAATAGTCTACAAATCAATTATTCAAAGACCAAAGTTCTGATCTTTGGCAAAGAGAGAAGAACCTACAAGTGGCATATAAATGGGCATAATATTGTACAAGTCAGCTCTTATAAGTATTTGGGCTTCTTGTTTCAATCCTCCCTTAAGTGGAATTGTTACTTTAACTTGGCCAGTACGCGTGCCAGCGGCAACTCCACAGCAATTCTGCAATTTTTTTCGCCAGAAGGGTGGAGTTCATCTGGTTTCTCCCATAAGGGTATTAGATGCCAAATCCCGAGCCCAACCTTTCTACGGCACAGAAATTTGGGCTATCTAGCGCCCTTATAATTTAAACAATTTACAATCAAAATTCTTGAGAGCCTTGTTAAATGTTCCATGTGCGTTTGGAGTTGGGCCAAATTGCATGGAACTATAAGGTTTGGAAGCTGGTCATTCATTTATGGCTACGCCTAAACCACCAGCAAAATTCAGGCCTATTTCCACGACTAGTAAAAGACACCCCATACAAGCTCTTGGAGCAAACAATTTCTCTTGGAGCAAACAATAGCAGCAATAAATGCTGCTAAACTAAATTCAATGGGCTTTCCAATGCCCTACCTGCTTTCAAGAGGACACGTGTGGTCCATCATAAAAAGCAGCATTTATCCAGCACACAACAAACACAAGACAAACATAAAACAAAGACACTGTCAGACCTGTAATAGAGTCATAGCATAATCAGGCCCAAGCAGGCCAGCCAGAGACACACCACAGAGCACGGCATCAGGACAAAGGTCAGACCTGGTAAAAAGCCCAAGGAGACGAATCAGAGGGACAATCCATAGTGCAGTGTCAGGAACCAAGTCTGGAAATCAGAGCAAGGAAGTGAGTGTCATGTGCCACTTGGAGTCAGGGCAGAGTGGTGACAGGATCAGGCCCAGGCAGAGGTTCCAGCAGAATCAGGGCTGGCTGAGCAAGCATCAAATCCAAGGAACAATCTAATAGCATAATCAGAGTCAAAGAAGAGGTCAAGCCAGAAAAATCAGTTAAGTTAGCAGACCATGCTGGAGCATAGAAACAGGAGACCTAAGCATTGCTCTGCCTCCCATGATGTGCCTTTTATACTGATAGGCACAAACAGAGGCCAAACAGAGCCTGGTGGGTGGGGAGCCACATTGGCTCGCTGTCCAGACACTGAAGCAGAGTCTGCAGGACTGGGTCAAGGGCCTGAAACTGGCCACAATGATGGTGCTGCAGAGCCAACTGCTGCACCCAAGATCCCAAGGGCACTGGTTCAAGCCTGGGTCCTGACAGTCAGTTCAAGAAGCTGAAGGAAGGCTGAGGGCAAGGGCTAGAGCAAGGAAGAATTAGTACCAGACAGGCACCAAAACTGGAATAAGGCAGAGCAGATGCTGACTGAGTGAAGGCGAGGCAGAACCAGAGCAGAAGCAAGACTAAGTAGGGAGAACAAGTCAGAAAGCCAAGGAAACACAGCAGTGACTGGAGTCACTGGTGAGTCTATAAGTTGTCGTGTTGTACAGACAGTTTCTGGTGGTTCCTGAAGTACTTATATGTATCCTTGGTCCAATCACAATGCAGCAACTCTGCAATAGTCAGTCAGGAACTCTGTGGGCAGAGCAGGATCATGGGGTAAGCCTGAAGGCTAGATGTTACAGTCACTGATGTTCCCCTGGCTACAGGACAGTAAAACAAGGACAGCAACCTGGAGTCAAGAAGAAGAAGCTGCTCCAGATTCATGGTCCTGTTGCATCCTTAGACATCCTGACTTTTCCCTGACTTGTCATCGCACCACTCACTTACTACATCCTTAAAGACCACTACTAATATGCATACAATTGGAAGCCTTCTGCATTGACCATGATGGACCACATCAAACCAAGACAGGACTCCATATAAAACATAAGTCATATCTTTGGCCTTCCTGTTTGGCCTGAGGCCACATTTTTACTACAATGATTATAAAGAAGAGAACAGGATGGAGGATTATGATTTAGTTTGAATTCAGTCTGTCCATGCCAAATAAAACAATTGGCCTTGGTTCTCAGGGTGGATTCTTGAGATAACGATAGGGAACGCACACCTGGAGAAAACCTAGCCAATGGCTGTGTGCCATGGTAATCATCCATTATTCACATACTGCAAATGGAGCATCTAAGCATAAAGCAGTTGGTTCTTCCAGAAGGTAAATGAACCATAAAGAAGGGGTCAGGAAACATGCTATGTATTTTAAAGAGTTTTTGTTTTGTTTTGCATTAAGGTTTTTTTGTATGCATTAAAATCGTCAGAACAAATTACACACCAAATGCTACATCATGGTACCACATGCTCAAAGATCTCATCTTCTCTGCTTTGTAGAGAACTGAACATCAGTAAATATCCCTCTCCAACAGGCATTTCTCTAGCCTAATAGACAGTGAACTGACAATCAGAGCCCCTGCTAAGAGCCAGTTCTACCCTGGAGGAGCAGACTGCCCATAAGCTAAAAACTGAAAGACTTCCCATTGATACCATATAAACATTACCAAAAACCAGCTGGTGATGATCCTAACAATCATTCAAGATCGTACAGTGATAATTTCAGTTTGCATTCACACTGAACTTTGCATCCAAAGACATCGAAGCACTGTACACAGATTTTAAGCCCCACACAGTTTGAGAAAGATAAGCATTAACCTCTCTCTTTCACAAATGGTCAAACTAAACCACAGATAAATTAAGTGGTCTGTCCAACTTCATGCTGCAAGTCAGTCACACATCGAGGAAGAGAACCCAGTTCTAAACACTAAACTATACTCCTCCAAAATGTATGTTGGGGGTGGTTTAAGTGACATGTTGAATCTAGAAGGGTATTTCTATATATTGCCATCTCCATAGCCTTCAATTCCCCAGTCACCACAGCATTAGCAGATGATGGCATCTTTGCTTCTGCAGCGATCTAAAATAATGTCATTTTTAAAAGCCATTGTAGCATCAGCCCATCTCCTACACAGCAAGTTGGGACTGAAAAGGTTTCTCTCATGTCTTATTTTTACTCTTGGGCCTGAATCTAATGGGAAGACAAAAAGTATTATCAGTCTATCTCAAAAGATGAAAAGGTCAGGTAGGTCTGCATTTCGGTCAGGTAGGTCTGCAGCAATCGTTTGAAAACCTGCAGGCTCAAAGAAATAGACTGATCACTGATCTAGTTGATGCTGTAAATAATTTTGCTCTGGGGAATTTGTTTGTCAGGAGAACCTGTGTCCATATTTTGAACCAAAATAAACTTCTGCTTTAACTACTCTGCTGCATGCCTGAGGAAGGTCCCTGTGTGGCCCAAAAGCGTGCTTATTTCCAACAACAGTTAGTCCAACAAAAGATATCATTCAAACCACTTTACCTCTCTGTCACTTGGAACCAACACGGCAACCACACACGATCTCTGGAGAGTAGGAATCAAAAATGTATCTCTGCAGTTTCAGAGACAGGGAGCATATCCTACTTAAATGCCATCTGTATGACCAACTCTGGGCAGAAATCCTTGCACCAATCTTGGAGAGGTTTGTGGGGTACACGGATGTGTACTTGCTGAAGGTACTTTTAAGTGACACGTCCTCTGAAATCTCGCAAAAGGTAATGAAATTTTTGATGTATGCATTTAATATCAGGTCTCTGTTACTCAAGTCAAGATTGTCTAAAGTATGATGTGGAATTATGCTGTAGAAGGTGTTACTTGCTTATTTTATTTATGGGGCATTCTGGGGTTGGGCTTTTTATAATTTTATGGAGTCATATTTATTTATTGTAGCTAATTGTACTGTCTGATATTTTGTTGTTTGTCTTGTTGACTTGTGTGTAGCTATGTGATTTGGCAATGGCCTATGGCTACATGTAATAAACTTGAATTGAATTGAGATGGGGAGCCTTCTTCCCCACCAATTCTAACCTGACCTGGGTTGGTATCATTTTGGAAATTGTTGCCACCTTCTGCCTGATGTGAAATAAGCTGCTACGATCTTCTGTTTCTTGCTGTGGTCCAAATCATTTAAACCAAAAAACTATATTACTACTAGCACAAACTGTATAATCATTTTTAGCAGAGATGTAAAAAAAAAAGGTCTCTGTATCATCACTTTTATCAGAGAGGTAAAAAACTTGGTCAGTACAAAGACTGATTTTACACCTAAAAGTTGTCCCGCCACATCAGAGATGAGACATATTAATCTTGTGGCCTTGGGAGTGGGGTGGGAAGGGGACACCCAGTGTCACAACCTGTTCTGTACACAAATAGAGACGTTCAAACTCCATAATGGTCCTTCTGGTACTCTTCCATTACCCCTTGAATCACTGCTTAGTTTCTCAAGTGCTTTCTTTAAACAACTGGCTTTGGAAGCCCTGGGTTACACCTATGTACATTTACAAAGTTTACACCTAGGCCACAATTCTTAAACCACTGATTAATAGGACTACTCCAAAGTTTACACCTATGCCACAATTCGCAAACCACTGATTTACAATTAACAGATATTAATAGGACTACTACAAAGTAACTTATTGGAGGATCTTGTTACACCCTTGTAAATTTTGAAAAGTTTTTCTAATGAGGTCAGGCATAGAGCACTGTCAGACTGAACTCCAGACACCACCAGTTTGGCTTCCAGTTATGAGACCCCAGTGATTCCTGTGCTCTCTCGTCCACATGTGAAGAGTTAAAGTATGGACCGAGACTCCAATTCCTATTGAAAGGAGACATTCAAAAACATTCATCATAAGAGTTTGATAGCATTTGCTTTTTGCCTGCACAGACATCATGTCACACACCAAAGGTAATCTGAGAGGTGGTTTTAGAATCAATATGGACTTCCTCCTGTCTGCTCTGCATGTAACATTCCCTGGCTCCTTCCATTAACGAACACTTAACTTAGGGCACTTGGGAGGGATGCCAACATCAGCAGTCGTTCCTCTGCTGATTCTGCATCTTGCTCAGCATCCTCTTTACACCAGATCTCAGCAAGGAGAAGGAGTGGATAGGAAACGGCATCACTGATTGCCCTGAAACAAAGCATAACTTGTTATTTTAAAAAAGCCCAGCGATACAAGAGCTTTCAATCCAAGTGCTCATTACCCTGCTACTTAATGACCAGGGCACACAGGGGACTCTTGCCTGTGACATGATACACAGAGAGTCTGTATGAATTCGTAATGATGAAACAACAGGAGAAAGAGAGTGTGCATTACCAAAGCATTTTAGCAGGCCAGTGCCTCCTGAGAGGTCTAGCTCGTTTTCCAGAGTCAGCTGAGTAAGCCATTCACTTAGAGTTACAGGGCATCCATGCAATTACTCTAGATTTAAACTGAAATCCTGGGATTTGCTTCTTTAGATGGACTTTTCTTGTTTCCCAGGAGAAACTGCAGGGATGTCAAATCAAACAGCATTTAGACACATTCTCATGGAGAAAAGAGCCAGTTTTCTCTTGGGCAAGGGGGTAAGCTAGGTTGGAATAGTCCCAGGTGCAAGAAATGAACCCACGCCACCTCCCTTCACCTTACTCTCTCCTGTCCCTCTCCTTCTTCCGCCTCCCAGCACCTCTTCTATCACCAGGGTTTGCTCTGTCCTGTGCTGCTCAGCAGGTAGGTCCCACATGCACCGCGCCCTGAAGGTGCTTCCGCTCAGCTCAGTTTCCGCCCAGCTGCGCCACAACAGGACAGAATTTGGGCCCCTGCACTTGGGACCAGACAAGCAAACCTTCCCTCTGATGAAAACTAAAGGCACTTCTCTCCTTAATTTCTCAGCAAATATGGATACCAGGAAGAATGTCGCTTTTTCAAGTGACACAGGTTCTGGTCAGTCAACTGGTTGACTAGGTAAACTATAGCCATCCAATGGTTCCAGGGAATCAAGCTATGAACTGAGGGACCATGATTCCCAAGCAACTACAACCTTATTTGGTTGCTGTGGTATTACCACCCCACTGTGGCCGGTGCTGTACAGGTAGGTGCTTAGTAACAGACTGCCTCTGCCCTAAAGAGCTTAAAATCGAAACAGATAGCATGGACAGAGATTGGGTGAAGGAAGTAAGCCTGTTTAACAGACAGGGACCTGAAGCGTGAAGGCCCTGAGGCCAGTTTCTCAAAAGACCTTAGCTCTCCCCAGGCATCTGGATGAAGGGGTCAAATTTTGAAACATCCTCAGGAATTAAGGATGTGGAGCGTTTTTAAACATTCAAACATTTAATTCAGGTGCAGAATTAAAAGTCTGAAAGGGCTCTCAAGCATCATCTAGTCTATACCCCTGCACTAAGACAGGATTCACAGAAATTTAAATGGTTGTTGAACTCTAGAAAATCTGGTCCTAAGTAACTAATTTCCTAGGAAGATTTTGCCAGCAGGGAGAAGTGGAAAGCTGTCCTCTGCCACCTCTAAGCCCTGCAATTCTAACAGGGCAGGCAGCAGCGTATCCTACCGCAGAGGCAAGCACTTCTCTGGGAGCAAAGGAGGCTGCAATCTGCCCCCTCTCCATCCATGTTCACTCACACGTGTGAATCCAGCCCAGCGAGTAAAAAAAAAAAAAAACAACTCTAATAGCTAGAAGTTTCCTATCCTGCTGCTCAGTTCCCTTTGTTCTCTCCTGGATTTCATCAGAGGCTCTCCAGACAGGACACAGTATTAAGACTGCAGAGCTGCAGAAAGCATTCTCTCTTCCAGAAAGCAGCCATTGATTGAACAGCCCTCGCCCATTCATCACTGCAGAGAGGCTCAAATTACCCATCCTCCGCTTTCTCTGCCAGCTGGAATCCAGCATTCTGGATAAAATGCCAGCAGTTGAAAGGTTAATAGCAATGGGACCACAATTCAAGCATTTCCAATTGTATAAAAATAAGGTGCATGGAGGAAAGGGGAAGAAGTTTCTGATACGATTTGTCATTCTTTTGTCTTAACACACATCATTATTTGAAAAGTGTGCTTACAAAATCTATTGTCCAGAAACTCTATAAACTAAAATTGACAAGAGATCATTGGCTCATACCTCATTACACTGGTGCTCCAGAGCCCGTGCTGGTTTCCAGTAGTGTTCTGGGCACAATTCACGGTGCTGGTTTGACCTATAAAGCCCAAACAGTTTGGGCCCTACATATCTAAAAGGCCGCCTCCTCCACTATGTATGTTCCATCGCTTTCTCTGAGGTCAGTCAGGGATGCCCCGGCCCGGCCACTGTCACATTAGTTCAACAGCTAGGCCTGTCACTTCTGAAACCACCCTTTGTTTGGCAAGGGCAGACAAAGAGGTATTCTCAGTGGTCATGGAGCTATTTGGCTTGCCCTGCATGGAGCACTCCAGATTTCCTGGTAGTGCTCCGTACATGGCTCATGGGAGCATACATTCCCCTGCTCCACTTTCAGATGGGCACTGGGCTCCATGGCTCCTGGGTGGCCATGCAGGGTAACCACGTCTCGTCTAAAAGCACCCATAGTACCAGCCCTGAAGACTTTATAGTCTAAATAGACAAGACCAATGAAGAGTGGGAAGGGAGGCACAAATGCACCTGCGTCTGAGGTCACATAAGAGACCAGTGGCAACTCTGGAACTACAATCCATGCCTCTCAATTTTAAATTCAGCACTTTTCCCACTAGATCATGCTGACCTCTAGACCTAGGGTCCTGGATCAGGACCTATACAGCAACTGTTTTAAGTGAATTCAGAGCAGTGCAATAGCTTCTGTGTACATTTCCACCAAAATAAGGGAAGCCAATTTTCAACCCCATTTGTATGCACTGTTTTTCCTTTTGCTGAAACTGCTGCTTTATGAATGCAGATGTTATTGAAGACTTTTTGCCACAGGGGACTGCAGGCCAGCTGCAGGGAGAGGCTGACCACACTAGCCAAGTGATTTTTAGACACTCATCCTCCTTCTGTGAAGCCACGGGGTTCTCTAGGCCAGTAGGCTTTCATACAAGTACTTGATGTGCATACAGTGCCTAATAAAAGACTGCTCCCTGAAAACAGATCAAAACGCAAGGACTGAGTACTTGGAGGCTCTCTTTTTGGTACATTTATATTCCAATAAATAAAGGAAAGAGAAGAATGAACCACATTTCATTCAAATACTCCTGCTTCTTTAGTACTTTGCTGTTTACTTCACTTGTTTCCAGGCAATATTTTTGGCTGACCAACAGATTTCATCTCACCCTCCCTGAGAAATAACTAAGTGGGAGTATAGTGCAGAAAGAAAGAGTTAACAACCGAACATAAGATACCAGTAGGGTTACTACCAGCCATAGTTTGACCCCAAAACTCCCCCATAGGCCAAAATGGAAGTCTCAGGCTCAAACCATGAGAAGTGGCAACCTAGACAACCAGTGAAATGCCCACACATCTATGCTACAAGCTATGCTATCCTACGACAAGGGCTTGCAGGGAGGCGTTCTTGGTTGCTGCCCCAATGCTTTGGAATTCCCTTCATCCACAGGTTTGTTTGAGCTCAGGCCTGGACATTTTCTGGAGACAGTGTAAGACCTTTTTATTTGAAAATGCATTTGGTGGGTGGGGATAGTGGATTCGGATGGTTTGGCGGGGGGTTAGGAGGGATGATAGTATTGGGTGTGTTTAGGGATTGTGGTATGGTTGGGGGGACGTTTTTTGTACATTCATGCTTTTTATGATCTGTAAGCTGCCCTGAGCCTTTGAGGTCAGCATATGAATTTAAATAAACAAACAAACAAACAAGGGCAGTCATGTTCAGTCCTGTAACAAGAAAAGAACTTTGGGGTTTGTGAAGTCTTCAGCCTAGAACTGTCAAGGATCACCTCAGTCATATCATCTGTGGTTGGAGTCACAATAACCACTGCCTCAAGAGCCCTGGAACTTAATGCTGCTGCTGCTGAAAGAAACCCCATTTGCTCCCCTCCTCTGGCATTTGAATGTCCCAGCCTAGGGGAAAGGGTGGAAAGCACCACCAGTGTCCCCTAAGTGACATGAAATTCAAATGCCAGCAGCAGCTCAGCCAGTGGGGCTGGGTGTGGAAGCAGCAGTCATAACTGCGACCATTCCAGGTCTGGCTGCTTGTCACTCCCCAAGTGCTGGGGGGGTGAGTGAGTGTGAGACCATCTGATTTAACACAGGCATATGCCATTTGATTTGACTTGGCTACTTTAAAACCAAAAAAAACACAACCCTAAACAAAACTTACTTAGGTTGGGAAAGAGGGGATTCAGGGACCAGGAGGCAGAGTAGATGAGCAGCCTGGTTCTGGAGTTGACCAATTTATTGTTTGCTACTGACTGAAATTGTTGCAAATACTGAAGTCTCAAAACAGGGTCATGCAGGTGAAGAAGTTTGGAAACACTGCTCTAGCTGTTTTCTTGACAGACATACAGCATGATACTGCAGCTGTTTGGCATTAGGGCTTATCCTTCTTTGTATCAAAGACCCATACACTTCAGTAGGACTTGCACTGCTGCATGCAAAGGGCAACTGCCAGCACTAAACAGCTGTAGGATCATGGCCATAGATTTGAAAGTATGTCAGCTAATGTAAAAATCAATGATTTTCTGAAAGATCGTATTTTATCCAGTCTCTCTTCATTATGTCATTAACCCTCAGACATCTTGACCTGTGCAGTCATGCCAGATATGTGCTCCCTCAGTCAGTTGTCATCAGTCAGTTAAGAGGCCTACTTTCACAAAGCACATACATCGACAGACTTGGGGATTTTATTTACTTCTAATACTAAATGAAGTCACCAACTGATCTTGCTGGTTTTAGTAGCGTCTCCTAATTGCAGATTATTGGGGCCCAATCTTTGGTCACAGATAAGTGCCATACAGCATGAGCATTCACAAGTAGCACCTCCTCTAAGGAGGAAAGAAGACTATGTCTGGAAGTGGAAGAACTCATGTCCACTGAAGTAGAAGGTGGCACAAGAGAGGAGATTTGCAGTAGGCAGAAAGAACAAACAAGCACAAATCTTTTATTAATATTTTCTTCATGGTTTTATCAGTTACAAACCTCAGCTAGCACCCTAGTTCCTTGTGGAATCCTACATATGAATGAAAAGTAAAGCCCATTCACCTGGTCAAACTAGAGGGGAAACCTTTGCATCCACCTAATGCAGGTGTGAATGACAGCAAGGTTTAAGGAAGTGGGAAGGCAGCCATGGGGATCTTAGATGCAATATAGGTTCATTGTAGATGGAAAGGACTGGTGTTTTAAGTGCAGAACTCCTGGGAACATAGGTGCTTCGTTATTTTATCTATAGAAAAACAGAGTTGTCAGAGGCTAATACGTTTTCTATTTTGTGAAAATCCAAGCGATTTGGGCAATTCTCACTGGATACCTTTTATTTACTTCTTTCCTGGCAAAGTCCAATTACCGAGACACTCCATGAGTGATGCTGTTGGCCATCCCAGGTGACAGCCGCCTCGGCTGGAGAAAGCAGAAGCTTTGTTGCCTTTTGTGGAGGGCTCCATTTTAACCTCCGGCAGTTTGCAAAGAAAGGGAAAAATAAAATCCTGCGAGGAAAGGCACTTAGGAAATCTTCCTATGCTGGGAAACTGCAAGGAAGTTATTGTTTAAGAGCATTTCATTAATACAGCTGCAAACAGCATTTTATTAGGCTAGTTATCATTGCCTCCTGATCAGACCCAAGCAACCTCTCTGGTTTCTGTGCAATTCTTATTTTTACATGCCAGGGGTGACTTTCTCTCTATCTAAAGCAGAGGATCCCAAAATATGGGGTCCCAAGGGAGGTCATACCATCTTAGGATGGGGTAAAAATCCTGACTGATATTTGCTATGCTTTGTAAGCCTTTGTTGCTGGATGGGGTCACAGAGGCAAAACTTTCAGAAACCAATGATGTAAGGTATTTATCTAGGATCTATGATCACAATATCTGCTTCTTTGTCATTAAAATATTTATCCTCCCAATGTCTCTGTGAGTCAGGAAAGTACTACTACCTCCCTTTTGCAAATGGGGGGGGGAGGGGGAGTACAGCACAAAGAGAATAAGGGCAAAGCAGAGGATTGCACCCTAAAGTTGGTGGCAGCGCAGAGCCTTGAATCCAAGTCTTCCAAGTCTCAGACTAGTACTCTACCACTGTTATCCCTATGACACGAGGAAGGTCAAAAACCAGTCAGTCTCTTTAGAAACCATGGGATCTTGGCATTTTGCTGTAACTACATCTCTTTAGCTTTGGCCCTTAGCAGCATAGCTGTACCAAACATCTACAAAATTGTGGTGATGCAGTCAACTTGTGCCAGGTGGGCTAAACCATGTGCTGGTGTAACTATAAAGTTACACCAGCAGCGAGTGTCCCTAAGCAGTTAGAGTAACAACTATTATCAGCTTCTATTACTTCTTAGTCCAGGTGATAATTATCTCTCTTTTTTTAGAACTGGGATCTACCATTGCCCATGCCCTTCACTCATAAAGCTTTCTGAAGTGCCACTTGTGCAAAGTTACCCTAAAAGCAGCATAACCAGACATGGAGTATCATCCCAGCCCAAGGCATTTGCTAGAGCTGCCTGAGCAGGAAAATGAAGACAAAGGAAAGAGCAGTAGAGCTGACATTCCCTCACCCTTCCATCTCAAAAGCAGTGGAGTGACCTGGATATACAATTCATAGTACCTTAGCAAAGGGACCTTGCTGGAGTTAAGTTCTTGTAGAAGAAGCCAGGACCACTTGGTAGAAGAGGCCATGCTGCAATCAGGTGAACGACAAGCCTCCTGCTGATTTGTAACTTCATGCAGCACCACACAGTGGTAGAAATGCAGAACTGTGAAATCAAACCAGGAAGAGCTCAGTGTGAAAAACTACTATAGCTTGTTTTCTTTCCTGTTTGTTTATTGGTGACAGGTACTGCAGCCCCTGTACCTTTTTCTGGATAGAGAAGACTAGGGATGCAATCTTGAAACACATTGAAGTCAATAGCAAGACTCTCTTTGACTTCAGTGGGTAAGGGCTACACCTAAAGGGCATGCTGTTCACTCAGCCCCCAACAGGCCCCTTCTTCCCGGAAGCTAACACATGCATGTCAGCTTCCTCCACTCAGGGAGGGCTGTGTGAATGTACCCTAAGGCCCCAATTAATTCCAGCAGTAGCACAGAGCCCAGTTCAGGAATTGGGAAATATGAGCCCACCCTCTAATCCTCAAATTGTTAAAGCCCAACTCAGCCCACTTCAGTGCACATTAGGGAAGGGCTAACACTGCACTTACTTGTGTCCTAGTCCCTGTGAGGGCAACCAGGAAAACACCTCAGGCCCAAAGGCTCCCTCTTTGCATCCCTATAACCTATCCTCTCACTGCCTGGCTGAACTGGAGTAAACACACATCACATCTGGTCTGCTCTCCAAGTACTTGCACTTTGTAAGAAGGTGGCTATTTATGGAGAAGACAACGTTGGCTCTCTTCCCTGCTGTCATTTTTCATTCCCATATACTTTTTTTTATCACCAAACACCAGAGAAACTGCATGCGAACAGGGGCTGGCAAGACAGTGAGAAACAGAAATCTTCCTGAAAGAGTACCTTAAGTCTGGAAATTAACTATTTCGTTTTCAGTGGCAATGTTGTGCATCAAAGATTTTACCTACAAGCCACAGTTCATCCAGCACATGAGTCCATTTCTGTGAATGCAATGCATCTCTTATACAGTCCTCTCTGAACAGCATGCAATGATAGTTATTGACGATTTTTAAATGGGCACGGCTGGGGTGGGTCCATGTGCACTGCGTGGAATGGCCGCGGACCGTTGGGTGATTGGGTGGAGGTTCAAATGGGCCAGGGATAGGGGGGCGCCCCTACTAGGGTTGCAACTTGCCACCTATGTATATTTTTTCAGGTCACTTATGAAACATACATGTTGCAGGGCCTGCATCGGCAGCAATGCAGGCCCTACAACATGTATGTTTCATAAGTGGCCTGGAAAAATATACATAGGTGGCAGCCCTAGCCCCTACCCATGCACATTTTCGTATCACCTCACACAGAGCATCCTGGTTTTTTACCCAATGCTCCATGAGTGGGCACAGGTGGATGGTGCCTGGGTCACGGGAGCATGACACCCATCCATCCCCAATGCTGCCTTCAGACAGGCGCACAGATGTTTGTGGGATGGGTGGACCCGTGGGGGGGGAGGTAGTCTCATCTAAAAATGGCCTTAGAGATCAGATATTTAAACAACCCCGATTATACCCAAATTCATTCTCCACCATAACTATCATCCCCCATAGTTTCTCCGTTAAGGACTGCTCGGTAGCATGTACTTGGGGTACTATGCCCTACCCCTATTTCAGTGCCTCTCACAACATAACCCTAGCCATCTTTGTGGCAGCATAATTGACATTATGGCCCTGATCCTGCAAACAGTTGCCAATGATCAGTGATTTAGCACATCATCAGTAGGGTAAAACTAACCTGTCTCTAAACCTTTGTAAGGTATAGCAAGACTGTGACAGACCTGGGCTCATGTCCTAATTATGCCCCCCCTNAAAAACCTTCCGGAGGGTCGAAAAAGGACACTACTTACTGAACAAAGGCTTAAGCTTTTACCAAGGCTTTGATAGAGTTCCTTGCATTATAGGAATGTGACATAAAGCAGTTGGACAACATCCAGTGGTACCCGTTCTATCTGGTACATCATGATCTCCAGATGTACCTTTTACTTACTTCTCTTATCTAAAATAAAACAATCCATACTACACATAGTTTGTATATTAGGACAAAAGGCATCAAAGATGATCTACACAGTGCTAACTGCTAGCAGGGTTGCCACCTTTTGTAATTTGACCTTTTAGTAGGCCAAAAAGGGAGACTCAGGGTCAGAATGTGAAAAGTGGCAACCCTAACTGGTAGTGCATGCTATCCTGCCCGAGGACTGCAGAAGAAACAAGAAAGGGACTGAACTTGAACCAAAGACCATAACATTCTTCATACCCCATTTACTGGCAATGAGCCATTCTGTTTCGATCATCTTTCTATTTTCTTCTGCACACAAACAAAATTCCATTTTTAGGGGGAAATTATTTTTTTTAATTGGGCTTAGCAATAAACTTCTTTTTTCTTATTATTTTTTTTAAAGAAAGTTGTAGGTATTTGAAGCATCTAGAACAATCTGGAGACACTCTGGTGATTTAGTACTGTTGAGCTGTTAGTATTTGAGTATTTCTGTTTCAATATTTTGTTGCAAGGGTTGAAGGGAAAACCATTAACAATTCTGAAAATACCTTATTAGACAGGCTGCCCAAATCCAGACTAAGAAAGAGCATAGCCTGATTAAAAAAGAAAAACAAAACAAACAAAAACAACCTTAATTCAGAAATACTTGTTTGTGTTTAGAAGGTTCCTGGAGTTTAGCCAAAACCTTCAATGTGCTGAGGAAATGCTGAGAGACAAGTGCCTGGTTTTAAGGCAATCCTAGTTGACAGGTCAGTATTATCTTGAGTGACATTTTGTCAAAATTTATTTATTTATTTTATTTAAAATACTTATTACCTCGTCCCTCCTGCCAAAGGCAGTCCGGGGCAGCTTATAAAGAATAAAAACACATAATTAAAAACTAAGACAGGGCCCTGCAGAAGAGAGGCAGGACAGGGATAAAAGGGAGCATAACCTCCCCATAATTAAAATATCAAAAAACCCACAGAAAATACACACATAAAACCCCAACCTAAACCCACCCCCCAATAAAACCCACCCTCACCCTCACCAAAAGCCTGGCGGAACAGCCAAGTCTTGCATTCATGCTGAAAGGCAGGAAGATCTGGGGCCACCCGGGCCTCTGCTGAGAGGGAGTTCCACAGTCATGGAGCAGCCACCGAGAACACCCTCTCCATAGTAGCTGTAGTATTTCTCCAAAATGCAGTAATAACACACAATCTTGCCCATTACTGAATGCAAAAAGCCAGGTTTTAAGAACTTGGGGTGACACCACAAGTGACAGTATTATGGCGGCAACCTGGTCCAGATCGAGAGGGGGAGCCACCACAGACATGGTCAGGTTCATGGCCAGCCACGGAACAAAGGATCATACCCCCTGGCCAGCCATGGCAGGCAGCTGGCCATGTCAGACCCAATCCAAACTGGGCCACAATGGATTATAACGATGTACAGTGGTGTATATGCAGTACACAGCCCCAGGCTGCCATTAGGCAGGAGGGGGCAGTATAAAAATATTATAAATAAATAAATAACGTTAGAGCCTGCTGTAGCCCGCTCTGGTCCGATGGGACAGATGGTAGCCCAAGCTGTGACCCCACAGCTGAGGCTAGCCACTCAGATGCCCATGTCAAACATCTGGAAGGGTTCCAACAAACATGACGGTGCTCTGCGATCCACAGCGGGCCTACACAGGCTGCCGTCACGTTTGTTAACATGCTTGGATAGATTTTTCTGTGTGGGTAGTTTGGATATGATGAATCCTGAATTGGTGCGGGCAGCTGGACTAGATGACCGTCAAGATCATGTCCAACTCTATGGGTGATTTCAGACGTTACGGCCGGCAGCATTGACCCCGGGCCGTGGGGTGGTTCGCACCATGGGTGGGGATGAAGGGGTGCACCAACAGACATTTGCCCCTTCTCCCCCCGGCCGTGGGGACCGCCGAACCATGACCCAGGGTCAATGCTGCCGGCCGTAACGTCTGTCAGGCAACCCGCCCTCCCGGAGGGGGCGGGGCCATGCAACACAGCGTGCGGCCGCATGGCCCTGCCACCTGCGCTCCCCAGCCGCCTGCCCTCTCCAAGACAGGCAGCTGCTGTGGCCTATTCGGCTACTGCCGCCGCTCACTGCCGGGACCCCGGAACGCGGTGGAGGTAAGGTAACAGACGTTACTTTTCCTTCACCACGTTCTGGATTCCCCCTAACCACGCTTCGTTTGCCACCGTGGTGCGGGAGAACAAAGCGTGGTTAGNTTACTTTTCCTTCACCACATTCCGGATTCCCCCTAACAACGCTTCGTTCGCCGCCGTGGTGCGGGAGAACAAAGCGTGGTTAGGTTCACCGTGGGGGGTGGTTGAGGTGAACATCTGGATGCGCGCAAACAGAAGTTCACCTCTGTTCACACACACACCTGCGGTTGACTGAGGTGATTTCAGACAACGTAACGTCTGAAATCACCCTATGTCTCTAACTTGCTAGTACTTCTTTTCTGTGTGCCAAGACTGGGGCAAACTGCTGACATAAAATTCTAAATATCGAGGCTGTGACCCACAAACTATGTACGCTAGAATAGCCCCATTCACGCCTACAGGGCTTGAATAGGGACTATCCTGGATTATGTGGTTTGTGGATCATGGTCAACAAAGACACTGAGGCTGTGTTGCCCAATTAAAATTTTTAGTTGACAAACCTTCCTGCTTTTAACCAATCAATCAAACTGTGGGCACTTTTCAACGTGCATTAAAGTGTAAAGTTGGACGGCAGGATGCACATGCAAATTAGGTGCAGCTTTGCTAATGTCGGAAAGGCACGCCATGCATGATTGGAGCTTTTTGGCGTACTGACAAATACACTGTACCAAGCTAGATTTTGAAACACAGTACAGCACATTTGTCAGTGCGCTGAAAAGCTTCAATCATGCACACAGGGCTGTACTTAGGATGTTTGCTGTCCTAGGGTCTTCCCATGCTGCTGACACCCAGCCATACCCCCCAAGCCACAAAATATTAGGTCATCAAGTGCTGCTCCTGTATCAGTCCTTAAATACACTGCTTACTAGCGATTACCCGGAAGTGTCAGGAGGAGAGTGGAAAGAAAGGGCTATTAACCTGGGAGCTAGGGAGGGGAGGCAGCTAGGCAAGGGAGACTTCTCAGCAGGGCAGACGGCGCCAGCGGGCAGGAGGCGCACACACACACAGGCACACTCCATGGGGCATAGCTAGGTTGGAATGGGCCCAGGGATATTCTTCTTAATATAAATGGCTATTTGGTGCCTCCTTAGACTTTACCTTGAAAAAAATCAACCACTCTAATGACTTTAGAAGTGTTTGGAAGCCTCCCTTCCAACCCCCACTCAGCTTGCTTGCCTCATGCAACCTGGAATAAGTTTCCTCTCCATTTCTAAATGCTTTTGTTCCTACCTGATCCCACTTATATCTCTCTCCTTTTGAAATACTAATGACAGTCCTTTCCACGTGATGTAGGCAGAGTCGTGCACTGATTAAACTAAGGTAGTGAATGGGCCATTAACCCCTGCATCCTGAACCTATTGGGGCTAATGGTGCTCACTGACTTAAAATAATTTGCATCCCTGCATCCGCCCGCTTCCAGCCCCACCTGAGTCCACTTTAAATAAATCTGGTGGGTTCCCCAGCCCACGGTCCACCCGCATGGCACACATACCCCTTGCATCATAAAGTTGCAGGCAATCGCCCAACACTCTAGGCTGGTGCCTGCAACTCAGTGGCGTTGCCTGGGACAAGAGCTGGCCAAAGTGGAGCTGCATCATGGGTGCCGACAGCAGCTTCATTTCGGGATGGTGCCTCAGGTTTGGCCAGCCCACTCCACCTGCAGCACTCTTTGTCACGTCTTGATACTCTTTTTATAAAAAGGAAAGAAGGCTAAGTTTTCCAGCTGAACTAATCATACTGGATTGGGCCTTTTTCTCCTAATTGTATAAAATGAGTTTTACACTTTACTTTGAGGCCAAGCTAGCAAAGCAAGTCTTGTAAAATGACAATGCATTTATAAATAAAGGAGCATGAGACTTTTAAGATATATTAAAATATATGCATAGTTTACTTAAATATAAATAGAGAATATCAGTAGCTTACATAGAATGGTATTGATAGCCAATCAAAGTTACATGATCTTAAAACTTTTCTATTTTAAGAAAAAGTTTCTAAAAGCTTAACATATGCACAATTCATTGGCTCAAAGATATCAAGAATCATACGTTACGTTCTTCCCAGATCTTCCCTTTACTGTCAGTGAGAAAGAAATCCAAACATGTGGAATTTCAGTCTGAAGAAAGTTAGGCTGCATCTCCCTTCTTAAACAGTTTGCCTGTTAGGAGGCTCACATTCCTGAGCAGTGTCATGCTGACATTGCTTTACGTCAGTCAGTAAGGAGATACACTGGATTCTAATTGGCTCTCTTAATTCTGAACAAGTAAAGAAGGATTAAGTTTCCTTCAAGGTTTTTAGATAGAAACCTCATATTTCTATCAAAGATAATTGTCAGATTATAGAGAGAATAACCAGATCATAAGGTTATTTCAACTATTAATTAAATAGATATGTTAGCTAGAAAAAACTAACAAAAAGACTCCTCTCAGTTTAGAGATATTCTATGAATGGTACCATCTGTCATTTAGACAGGTCATAGATAAGATTCCAGACACCTAGGCTGGCCTGGCAAGAGAGGGCCTCTTTATTGCTAGCCACTTTTAGCTAGGTGTCTTTGTTTCCTTGGCAACAGTCAAAAGTTCATTTGGGAAGTTTAAAAAAGCTCATTGGAATGTAGCTGGAGGCTTCAGCTTGAACCAAGCTAATCACAGAAGTTGATTTTAGAAATCAATACTTCAAAACACAAATCCAATACATTGAAACAAAAGTTAACATAAAGAAATTCAAAATTAATACATTAGAACACAGATGGCCAAAAATATATGCTTATAATAGGAAATACATGACATCTTGGATGTTCCTGAATGCTACTGGGCCTGCTCTGGTTACGCATCTGGTGGGGGTGCCTTTAAATGGACGGGCCAAACCAGGGTTAAAACAAGCTGGCACAAGCAGAACCAGGGTTGCCATCTGTCTAACAGTATCTATTCAGTTGCATGTGTGTGTGTACACACACACACACACACACACACACACACACACTTGGATTGCATACATCTTCTTTCTACAGGACACTCAGCTAACAAACAAAATTACCCTCTCAGATATTGGATTATAGTTAAGGCAGCTGCTAAGTTCTGTTGAACAGCACCTAATGCTGTTCAGTGGGAGACACTGGGGCAAAGACTTCTGGTTGGTGACCGGTCTTTTGACAGGTTTTGTAAATTTCCAGCTAAGTGTAGATGACATTTAATGACTGGATAGCTAGAGGACAGTGTCTACTAGACCCTGGTGCTTTCAGTTGTGTGATCAGGGTCTCTGGATTGTAATAGGGTGGCTTTGGCCAGCCCCGTTCCAGCCGCAAAAGTGGCACTTCATCCCCTGAAGTGCTGGCTCTTTAAGAAGACCGAGCACTCTCAGACAGCATGGGAAGTGCAGGCCTTCAAATTGCCACCACCACTGCTGGGCCAGCCTTAGTGTGGGGTCCCAACTCACCCACCACCCTCAGCAGCAGCCTGGATGAAGGGGAGGCAGGGGAGGAGCTAGCACTATCCACCTGCCTGCTGCTCACCTTCCCGTTGCCCCTGGCCACTGGTGCACCCGGCCTGCTCATCACCAGCCTGCCCAAGGAGCCAGCCCCCACCCTCAGCACTAGCCGCCCACTGAGGGCAGTGGAGGGAGGGGACTAGCAGGACTGGCTCCAGAGGTTGGTAGGCAGTTGCGGGCTTCAGCCCCTTCCTCTAAACCTGGGCAGCTGCTGCTGCTGCCTCCCCACTGCTCTCAGCAGGTGACAACCCCCATTCCTTCCCAGCCATGGCTGTTAAGCCCTCACCCTGCCCAAGTATCCTGTCGGCAGCAGCGGCAGCAATGGGGGAGGGGGAAAGGAAGAGAGTGTGTGTGTGCATGCGAGAAATGAGTGAGAGAGAGTGTGTTTGAGTGTAATGAGTGGCAGAGGAGAGTAGGGATGGGTGAACAGAACTGAGTTCAGAAATTCGGTTCAGTTCGGAAATTCGGTTCGGTAGTTCAGTTCAGTCGACCAAACTATTTGAGTTCGTTCCGAACACCAAACTTCCGAACAAAGTTCGGAAATTCAAACCCCATTGAACTAAATGGAATATTATCTTTTAGGGATGGGCGAACAGAGCCAAGTTCGGAAATTCGGTTCGGTTCGAAAATCGAGTTCAGTTCGGAAGTTTGGTTCGGTCAACTGAAGTGGTCAAGTTCGGTTCTAACTTCGAACTTCCGAACCGTGTTCACCCATCCCTAGAGGAGAGAGTGTGTGTGTGATGAGCGGTGACAAAGTGTGATGAGTGAGAGTGTGTGAGTGTAATAAGAGACACAGAGAGAGTGCAATGAGTGTGGGAAAGAGAAAGTGTGTTTGATGAGTGAGAGAGTGTGTGTGATGAGATTGTGATGAGTGAGAGAATGAATGTGTGTGTGTGTGTGTGCACATATGCAGTTTAATTTCAGTTAAGCTGTAATATTTTTTTTAATTTGCCTTAACGTGACAATTTACTGTCATGTTAGAGTTTGAGTATAACTTGGAATGCCGCCTTAACCAGTTTCTTAAACAGCAGGTTTTTTGCTTAGGTAATTTCTATATATATCCTCCAAGCCGTTACCTTAAGGCCTTTCTCTCTAATATCACTTGCACGCCTGCTTTAGCTCCACTGAAGTTAATGAGACTTACAGCTTGTCAAAATGGGAGTTTCCCCATCTAAGATAACTCTGGTAATAAAACAACTCCAGGAGCTGGGGCCTTAAGAAAAGCATCAAATGTTACAAGAGACATTTAAAAAATCACAAAAGTGGACAACACTGAAACTGAGTCCTGCATGTTAGTGCTGGGCAGCCAGTTCCTTTCACTGTCTCACAGTCAGCCATTGATAGGACTAGAGAGTGCAGCATTTGGCTGTGGGACCTGAGCAATAGGTGGCTGGGTGAAAAAGTCTAGGGGGAGCAAGAATAAGAATGTGCCTTGTGCCGGCTGCTTCTACTTCCTTCACAAAATGCTCCTGTCCAGCACTGACCTTGTTTCCCCCTTTCTTCTCACACGGAATAAGCTCTCGGGCAGGTTCTGTGTCTATCTTGTTTTTTGTAAAGCCCCAGGTACAGTCGTGCTATATAAATGCTAATGCTAATTAATAATGCTGTCCTCTTGTTCTCCAGCACTCAAAGTTGGCAATTGTGTGTTACCCTGAACAGTTGCAGCAGAACATGGAGGGAGGCATTTTATACAACCCCTCTGCACTTCCTAGAAACAGCTGCTCGCAATCTGGCTCAGGGTATGACAGGCAAAGAGGTCAACTCTGCCCCAAGTGGGTTACTTCTCCTATTGCTTCCTATATTATCTTGTAGAGCAGATGAAGGCATTTTAGGCCCTTTTCCGTTCTCATTAAAATCTTTGTCACAAGAATTACTTGTCGTCACAAGTTTAATTTTCTGCATAGTCTGGCTCTCATGTGCTCTCATTCAGGAGATGAAGGATGGAACACGCAGAGGAAATTGGACCAAATTAACCCACACTCATGACCATCCAAAACGATAAGGTAAGTGGAAAATGGCAGAGAATTAAAGTGCTCCTGACAAAACCTATAATGACCACCGAGAAGAATGCTAAAGTAACCTGTCCCAGGAGCAGTTTGTAGGCTGTAATCTTGAGGATCTTCTTTGCACAGGATCATAGAGGGATTTATTGCTGGTCATTAACAAGTCTGCAATAAGTGTCCAATAAAAGAGATTTATCAATAGCATAATTAATTAGTAAAGCCTCCAGCAGAGGAATATGATTACATAAGAGTAAAGGGTAGAACAAAATAAAAAATAAAAAGGGAAAGCAGTTTTAATCTGGTTTATTCAGAGCTCTGGATTTTTTTATTTTTTTAAAAAAAAGGTGCAGGAAGGTGTGCAGTACAATGAAACTGACCAGCACAATTTCAGACTCAAGATAACCTTTAAAAAAAGGCAAAGCAAACACATTTCAGATAGAAGGATAGACTGAATTAGTTAGCACCCAAAATAAATAGATAACATCAATCAAAGTCAGCACACACAATTAAAAAGTAAGAGGGCTTTTGATAGGATCATTCGCAAGAATACAAGGATGTCCAAAATAAAAGTAATTTCACCATACTGAAGAAAGATCAGACTTCCTTCTGCATTTCACTTTCTAAAATGAGTGTGGGACAACTGTAATAATTTTTAATTGGTGAAATAATCAAGACCCTATTATTGTCTGTGTAATACCTGAGTCATTGTCTGGGCTATTAAGCAACCTCATTCAGAATCAATATTTTGAAAAGGAGTAGCAGCCTCCATCAGACACACAGCACTGAAGAAATTAAAAGTAAAGGCCTTAATTTAGAGAGGGAGCCTGAAATGCAGTCTTGCTAAAAGAGCAATGTAAACATCGTCCTTGTACCTAATGGAGGAGAGCTGCTATCCTCCAGTTCAGACCCAGAAGCCTCTGTACAGTATTCTGCTACTAATACATAATGTTCTAGAGAAAACTCATTGATGTATATACACAGTTGCCCTCACCAGAGCATTCAATTACCAGGTTGCTGGGAGGAGGGAGTCAAGAAGAACAGTCACGGGAGTGAAGGAAATAAAGCCGGCCCCAAATCATTTTTCAATAGTGACCACTCAATCTCCTCTACCTCTTTGCCAGCAAAAGGATTAGTGAAAGTGTAGCTACTCCTATCTTGGAGACAGCTGCACTTTCTGCTTCACTACAAATATGTGGCAGGAAAAGGCTAGTCCCAAGTAATACAGCTGCATCCTTTCCAAAGGCAGCTTTTTCTGAGCACTAGTTCCGAGACTCCTAGGTCTCCAGTTCCCACCTGTCCACATTACCCCCTCCCCAGGTGCTCTCCCCCTCCATCTCCAATTCCCACCCACCCTCCCCTGTGCCTCCACCTCCACGCTTTCTCCACAACTGTCCCTCCTCCCCAAAAATGTGTTATCCTCCCAGATCAAATAGAAACTTTCTGTCCCCTTTTGGTACTTTTGTCACCTTTGGGTACTTTCAATCATAGAATCATAGAACCACAGAATCTTACAGTTCCAGGGGATGTCAGAGGCCATCTAGTCCAACCCCCTGCTCAATGCAGGAAATCCACACCTACAGCATCCCTGACAGATGGCCGTCCAGCCTCTGTTTGAAGACCTCCAATGAAGGAGAGCCCATCACCACCCTAGGCAGTTTGTTCCACTGTCGAACAGCTATTACCATTAGGAAATTCTTCCTAATGTTTAGCCAAAATCTGCTTTCTTGTAATTTGAGCCCATTGGTTCTAGTTCTGCCCTCAAGAGCAACACAGAACAAGTCTGCTCTATCTTCTATGTGACAGCCCTAGATATTTGAAGATGGCTATCATGTCTCCCCTCAGTCTTCTCTTATGTCCAGGCTAAACATTATTAATTATTATTATTATTAGTAGTAGCAAGCATTTATATAGTGCAAGCAATGTACCTGGTGCTTTACAAAGTAATGGAATAGACATGGTCGCTGCCCTAGAACTTACAATCTGAGAGATGGGGGGGGGGGATGAAGGAAGGGAAACAGAGGCAGAGACAAGGGGTGTAACATTCACAAAGATGCAAGGTCTCAGGTGCACGTGCTTGGCTTGGTTACATCGAGAATGATGGCTGACTGGTCCATGTGGTGAGAATATGAGTACACCGACCTCAGGTAACAGACTGATATAGTTAAGGATAACTATAGAACCATTCCTGCAGCTCTATAATGTGAATAAATAGCTCACGAATCCTGCTAGGTAGACTGACACGCTCAAATGCTCTGCTAGTAAAACTGACAAATACAAAGTGAATTTAGGCACATCCATGAATAATCGTGAAGACAGGAACTAGAGTGACATTTTACCGTTCCCATATCTCTACAGTAGCCTGGCTGACCAATGCCTAATGGCAGGGTGGTGTCATTTACTAGACTTTTATTGTGTTCCATGAATCTGAGAAGTTCCATGGATATGCTCCATGCTCCAGGTAGCAAACTTCCACAAACCCATGCACACTCCTTGTCGGGCTCCAAGGTTTGAGTGAACAAACTTAACACTTGCCCCCGTGTTTGGCAGCTAGAACAGTGGCACATATGTGTAGAGCAGGAGTGGATAACCTTTTCCCTCCCATGGGCCACTTTAAAAACTAGTACAGTCTCTGAGGGCTGCATAGAAGTTGGAGTGAGGGTGCTGCAGGAGTGTGCTCAGGAAGAGAAAGGTCCAGATCATGGATCTGTCCCCTACCCTTGTGCACATGACCTCATCTCTGCTCCCTTACCCTAAGCTCTGCCTTTCAGTAATTGGAGGTTGGACAGGCTCTGGAAAGGGGCCAAAAAAAATCCACCTAGCATTGGACCACATTTGCACACACCCAAAGCCTGAAGTTCCCCCACCCCTGGGTTACACACATCCAGTGTATCACCTGGGCATCTCTCTAGAACTAATGGATTTAGCTTCACCACATCCTTGTGAGGCAGAGAAATACTATTCCTTAAACCACAGAGTGAGAACTGAGGTACAGAGAAGTTAATTTGCCCAAAGACGAGAATCCTTAGAAAAGATGAGAACTAAATGACCTGAGTTACAACCCAGCCAGCAACTAAACTTCAAAACTACCCTCCTTCTCTGGGGCTTGCTTGTTGCAGTTTCTTTAATCAACATAGAATATACTCTACAAGATTCACCTAAAGAAAAATAGAGATGAAATTTTCACTGTAGATGATATAACTAAGAATTTCAGAGTCAGTCATCAGGATCAAATAAAGAATCAGTCACCTATTGTAAGCCAAATTCTGCTTTCAGTTGTGGGTAAAGCTCCCTCACGGGCTTCATGGGAAGCTGGAGGTTCATTGGGTTTGTACTACAGATCTGACCTAGTCTTCATGTCTTATTTTGGATACAGTCTCAAACTGAGGCAATCCTCTAAATGATAAGTTAATGCTGCCTTAATAGGAGTCAGTCCCGGAGATAGGGAAGAAGTCTAATTGTAGTCTTTCCAGGTTAAGAGAGTGGATACTTTTATGATTTAGTATCAGATCTGTGGTCTTTACCATGCTTTTGATAAGCTGGCTTTGAGGCAAAGAAGCAATCTGCTTACCATAGAGACTGGAGGGAGAGCAGAGTCCCGGAAGGCACTTGGATCTCAGGACTGTAATCTCCGAGTGAACCTCTAGACAAAAGTAGGTCAGGATGTGTAATAAAATAAAGGCAAGGGTTAGACACAAAATGCAGTCAGGAATTGAAAGTGGTTTAACTTATCCGAAGCTCAGATCAGCCTCTCCTTCCTCCACTACCCTAATTTGTTAAGATTTAGGATTGCAAGTGGAAAAGTCCTGTAATTTAAACAGACCTTTCTGACTGTCAGTTAGATTAATTACAGTTTTTTGAGAACAATACATTTTTAAATAGTTCTTTATAAGGTTTATTTTACTCTCAACATCTTTCCCCATTATAAAAATCCTCCTAACAAATGCAATCACATTTCTATTCACTGTCTCTCAAAAGCCTCCCTCCCCTCTTTGTCCCTGGCCACCTGTTAGCTCTTCTTTCTCTATTTTTAACTCTTTTTTCATTGTTTTCTGACCTTTCCCTTCTGGCCTTGCTATCCTAATTCTGTTCCTGCTGCATTAAAGCTGTGGGGCAGGTTTTTCCTCAGTCATCGGAAGAAGTTTTATTTAGAAAGGCAGCCATTTTTCCTTTCATTCAACCAGTTTCTCTCAAAGCAACTATGGCAACTTGCCCTCTGCTAGCAATGTAGCCAGAGGGTGAAAAGTTAACAAACAGAACACTAACTCCGCTTTAACGTTTCTTATGCATGTCGCAGGGCTGTATTGGCACCCTACGCAGCCCTGCAACACGCATAAGAAATGCTCAAGCGGTGTTACCGTGCATGGCTGTTTTTTCCCAGAGTGGCTGTCCATGTCCACTCCTCTTTCATTCTTCTGCATTTTGGAGCTGTGCTTTCTCTGGCTGGTGCGCTAAACTTTAGGCAGTGCTTCTCAACTTTTTTGTGGACAAGACCAACCACAACATTTTTTAAAAATCCAGGACCTACCTTTAAAAAAAATCCAAGATCAGGAGCAGCCAGGCAACAGCTGGGGGGGCAGGGGGTCCTGATCCCAGAAGCAGCAGCAGGGGAGAGCTGGCATGAGACAGTCAGAAGCAGGAAAGCCATGCCCCTCCTCTTCTTATGCCACCCCTAGCCCACAGTGGCACCGGCAGCCAGAATAAGCAGCAGCTGGGGACATGGATACCAGGAG
>QEPC01011131.1:2459777-2487138 GCA_003113815.1 Sphenodon punctatus
CTGGTGACCCGTATAGTCCCCACTGATCCCATTCAGAATCAGAATCCCAACAACACTTATATAGTTCTGTAGTTACAGTCCCAATAATTATCCATTTTTTTCCCTATTTAGCTGGAAGATCCCAGATCTCTGCTCTCTACCTCCCAGTTTGAGTTTAGAGGTTTCCTAGCTTGATCTTGCAACTTTGCCACTGCCTTTTTCAACTGACACTGCTTATCTTGTGCTGCTTCTGCATTCTACTCTAATATGCTGACATGCTGGTAGCTGCTTCTGTGACCACCACAGTGGTTTCAATCTTCCTTTGGAGGTCTGCTATACCCTCCCTCATCATAGCCTCCAGCTTCAACTATACCACCTCCATCCTCAACACAGATCTCTGTGCCTAACACCTGAAGGATTATCTTCTTAATTTCCCCTATCGTCATCAGGATTATCTCCTTAATTTCCTCTATCATCATCATCTGGTAACACACCTTTTCCTAATCAACAAATAAATCCACAGTAAATCCATACAGGACCCTTTCTCTTCCAACCCATTCAGTAACTGCCTCCACGGAGTCAAGGGGAGGATCAGGGACAGCAGTTGCCAATCCCAAACGTTAAAGCTCCCCATCTCCCAGCCTTCCTACTCTTCCATGGGCAAGTGGCGGAGCCGTTGGACCTAGCACAACACCCTGTATGGCAGGTTGGGGGGAAAGGCACAGCACCTGGTCCCGCCCCCTTCCAGTGCCTTTGCATCATTAGAAGGAATACTGGGTTGTAATACTTGTAGAGTCTCCCCACAATCTGAATTCACAGGAAACATACTTACAACAGGTAACATACTTACATAGATGGACGAGCCCCCAAATGTTGAACTACTGTGAAGAGTTCAGCGATGTAGCAAGAGACCCAATGAGATGCTCAGTTATGGGTCCAGACAATATCACATGATACAAAGTATTATTGGAACCCGACCAAGATCCTGACACCCATTCCACTCAGTAACTTCAAGCTTAGCAGATGCAACGTGGTTACATTAATACAAAGCTTATATACGCTAGGTGATAACACAATAATATATTCATAATGCATATTCAGTAGTTAATCAGTAACAGTAGTTTCTAACAAAACATTCTGTCTCCCCTTCAGCAGTTCTTAACATAACCTTCTGCTTCACCTGGGCCCCTCTCAGGAATGTTTTGCCATGTTCATCCTGGTACAGCACAGCATGCTCATTAATCAGAGTTTTAATTAAGAGTGCATTCCAAGTTCATTTTCCCTGGTACAGAGCTATTTCTGCTTCCCTCTGCCAAGTTCTGTCATTATTAATGTGGCCTACGTACTCATGCTAACTATATTAAAAAGTGGCTATATGCTTCTGCTATTCACCATCCTTCCCCAACACTGCATACTGATCATTTACCACTTACCTTATTGCTGAGGGTACCATTTGACTTCTGGATTTGTTGTTTCTGTATTTCTGAGTCAATCGCTATGCAAATAGCCCACCCCTTAACCTCCCACCAGTGCCCCTTAACCTTCATTCCAGGACCTCCAATCAGAACTGTTGTTCTATGATGTTCCCTTTGCTTTGACCAATCTGCAGAGGAAGGAGATGCAGAGGAAGGAGAGCTTGGGGTTATGGATGCCCCGCCTGGTCCATCTTTGAGGGATCAGTTTCAGGAAGTGATGCTGGCTGATGCTATGGTTGTCCCGGGGTCGGTTAGAGCCACCATTTGTGAATTAGATCCATGCCCGTCCTGGTTGGTGAAAAGCCTCCAGGGAGACCTTGGGGTCGGTGCTGGCAGGGGTGATCAATGCCTCCCTTCAGGAGGGGAGGGTGCCGGACTGCCTCAAGGAGGCGGTGGTGTGGCCCCTGTTAAAGAAACCATCTTTGGATGTTGACGCATTGGCCAGTTACCAGCCTGTCTCTAACCTTCCCTTTTTAGGGAAGGTTATTGAACGGGTAATGGCACAGCAGCTCTGGGGTCACCTGGATGGCATCAGTTTTCCAGACCCCTTTCAACTGGGGTTTTGTCCAGGGTATGGCACTGAGACTGCATTGGTGGTATTGGTGGATGACCTCCGCCAAGAGATGGATTCAGAGCATTCAACACTACTTGTCCTGTTAGATCTCTCAGCTGCTTTTGATACAGTGGACCACAGGTTATTGTTGAGATGATTGCAGTCGTTGGGGGGGAGGGGGTGTGGACGGGACAGTCCTTGGATGGTTCTGCTCATTCCTCTCAACAAGGAGCCAGTGGGTGGTGTTGGGGGCTGAAACATCTAGCCCCCATGACCTGTCTTACGGTGAACCACAAGGTTCTATTTTGTCTCCATTATTATTTAACGTCTATATGCAACCCATGAGGGAGGTTGTGAGACAGTTTGGTGTGTGTTGCCACCAATATGCTGATGACACCCAGCTATGCCTCTCATTTTCAGCTGACCAAGGCCCTGCAGTCTCGGTGCTTTCCCAGTGCCTGGAGGCAGTGGATGACTGGATGTGGCGGAGCAGACTGAGGCTGAATCCCGATAAGAAGGAGGTGATGTTGGTGAGTCAGGCAGTGGGGGTGATGGCTCCCCTTATTTAATTGGCTCTCCCTTTTTGTCTGTTTTATTGTATTTACTGTTTTTATTTTAAACTGTAGCTGTTGTGAGCTGCTGTGAGCCGTCTGTTGACGGGAGGGGGCGGGATATACATTTTAATATAAATAAATATAAATTACAGATTAGTAAAGGAATCTGCATACCAACCCATGAGTGACAAGGAAGTACAAGGGACAATGGAGTACAAGAAATGTGGTATTACGTCGTTGGTAATACCTCTTGGGATTTTAAACGGACGGCAAAGCAGTAAATGGCAAAGCAATAAACAAGATCCCAGTAAGTGGAAAGTTGGTAAATCGAAAAACAAAATGTCAATCAAGGCATTACTGAATACTGAGAGGTTCTTGATTGGACTGAGATGGTATTGGGAACTGGGGTTTTGGTGGGAATTCCCATTTTAGTGAAATCTCATTTAGCCCTAGAAAAAAGCCAAATTATTTTGGACCCAATGCTTATTTGGACTTTTCTGTTACATGGCTAAATTAAGTGAGAGAGTATGAGTGTCATGAAGCCTGATGTGCCACACGGGTTTTAACTCAGTGGTTTCCTTGACACTGTGGAGAATCAGGCTCATTGCTGAGTAAGGTTTTGTCAAGATAGTTTCAGTTTCTTATACCTTGTCCAGATACCCCAAGAACTTCAGCCCAGTAGGGACTGCTACAACAGGGACAAGTGGTCCAGCTACAGAGCCTGGGAGGGTCACACTCCCTGGTGCAGCTGAGACTTCTGCCACCCAAGGGAGGTATCCCATCTTCTGCACCAGGGCCCATTGCAGCCTAGCTACACCTCTGCTGTCCAGTATTTGAAACATCATAGTCTTCTGGGCACATCCCAACAAACTGTTAAACCAAAGTGACTACTTCATTTTAATGAATTCAAACAACTACTCCACTTTGGTACCACTCTCAGGGCGCTTATAAACGAGCCCTCTCCCAAGCGGAAGAGGGCTCAACCCCACGTCTAAATCCTGTGTTACTCTTTGCGACGTGTCTGATGTTTAAAAGAGCATCAGACGCATCCCAGAGAGTAACTGCGCATGCTCGCCCTTGCGGAGCGTCTCTGCACGTGCGCTCCCTGCCCGCATGACCCAGAAGTGCGGGTTAAAGCCGGCACACCGGCGATCCATGTCTAAGGGGGAAGGATCGCCCGGCCGGCCGGACGCGGGAAAGACGCTGCTGCCGAGTGCATCAGACATTTAAACAGATGAAAATAATGGCGGCTGTAAAAGGGATCAGCGTCCATTTTCGTCTCGTTTATAAACGCCCTCATTCAACTCAATTTAATTTTTTTTAATTTGGCACTAGCTATTTGCCACGGCCATAAAAAACAAACATACAAACATACAAAATATACAGTATACAATTTAGATAAGGATCATAAGCAACAAATCAAAACTCATTTCATACTTTGCTTTATAAACACAACTTTCGTCTTAACCATCAGAAACAACATTTAGACCAGCCAAATTTACAACCCTATTCACTAACATTTGTATACAGCTTTTGATTATTTTTTTTTTTTAAGGGTTTTTAGCCCTTTAAACAATCTTCTAGCTAATGAACCCCAGGTATTCGTTCCCCTACCTCTATCTGTATTTTTGTGGCCAAATGAACAAAAATTGCACTCTCATTGCAGCTGCAATCAAATATAGTTACTATGTAATCTCCCCCTAATAGTCATGGCAAAAAATGTTACCCAAACACCAAACGTTTCCAACTACAGTTACTTCAAAGTAAAAAGAGAAAGGGGAGTATGTACTCCTAATTTTTCCAGGCGTACCTACTTCTCTTCCTACTCCTGAATAACTTCAGTTTAGCACTATGGACAAATGAATGAGTCATGAGTAAAAGTGAATTAAGTTTTAACTATGTACATCAAAATAACTTTGTGGGAAACAGCTCTTACTTTGCATCACTTGTTATGTCTGTGTAATTAATAGATAGTTTAGATACAAAACATGCACCCAAAATGCACTGCTGCAAAGAAATGAAATATTTTGTACAGCCCTGCTTCACTCTCACCTTGTGAATGTTACACGCTGCCTATTGTGCAAAGTCTATTTGGTGGTCACTCAGTACAAAACCTCATCTCACCTTAATAACAGTCCCTCGCTTCCTACACTACTGTGGTTGATAAAAAGCCACAGAATAGAGTCAAGTGATGAATGAAGACATTTCTTTGATCTACCCTGCTGTTGTAGAAGCTTCTTGCTCCACAACAGCAGGAGCAGGAGGCTTCAATAGCATCCTGTAAAGAATGCAAAACAAAAGAACTTCAGTCACTGTGCATTAAGTTACACAAAAGCAGGAATTCCCATGTTGTGGGCTATGACCTCAAGTGAGGTTATGGCAGGGTTTAACTTGTGAAGGGGCTTGCTAGGGCTCAGCTTTATCAATTAAACTCAAAGGGAGTGGGGGCGGAGTGCAGCAGAAATGTGCACCTCAGAATGTGTAAGACCACGAAAAGGCAAATATTGGCCATTTCAGGAATGGAAATGAAAGATAGATGGTTTATTTGGCTTTCATTAGTGGATGGTTTATCTGGCTTTCATTAATGATGAATGGAGGGGCAGGCAAGACAGACAGATAGACAGGCAGGCAGAAGGACTGGTTTCAGGGCTTGGGAGAAGGACTGGTTTCTAAATAGATCAGAGTCCAAACAAGCAGAACGAACAGGATAAAGCCAGTCCAAATACAAGAGGAATCCAAGGCAGACTAGAGACAGTCCAGGGAAAAAAGGAGCAAGGTCTGGGAGAAGGAGAGCAGGTCCCAAAACACATCATCCTGGTCCAGCAAGAAACAGGCAGGGATGAAACAGAAATAGGAAGGAAAAACAGATGATCCACCCAACTTCTTGTATCTACATACAGGCCTACCTTATATATGGCAGGCAGTCAGTCAACCAGGAAGAAGAGGGGCAGGAGGGAATGGAGCAATGTTGTGGCGTGGTGTGACCAAGTCATTACAGGAAGGGCCAACAGAACATACACACAGCCCAATCCAGGGGTAGCAGTGGCACTATTACTACTACTACTACTTTTCATTTCTATAGCAGTACTAGTCATAAGCAGCGCTCCACAATCACAGATTTTCTGAGACTGACTACTAGTCACCACCTCAGAGCCTCAAGATTGCCAGTTCAAGGCTGGGATCTTCCACACCTAGACCCAATGTAATGGGGTGGCCCTACCTCTCACAGACCACCGTGATGTTAGTGGCACAACCATGTCAGGAAAGGGGCAGGGGAATGCCTCAACCTCACCCTTTTTCCAATGTAGCCCTGACCCCTTGGAATGTTGTGACATCCTGGCACTTTTGGGAAGTGGGGTGACATCAGGAAAAGGGTGGGATTAGGGCATTCCACCAGCCTTTTCCTGATGTGCCTCCCATTCCTTCCTTTCGTGGGAAATGTAAGACCTGGCTATTTGGCTGGACATTTGGTGATGGAGAAGGGTAATGGGTGGGTATTGATGGGGTTTTTTTGGGGGGGGGGGTGTATCCTTGATACTGTTATGTTTTAACTTGTTGATTTTATTATGTATTTTTATGGTTTTATTCTATCTTCATTTTGTAAGCTGGCCCTGCACCCTAAGCTGCTTATAGCAGGATGGGGCGGGGTATTAAATATTGAAAATAAATAAATAAATTCCATGGAACATTGTGTACGTTAAATTAGCAGCTACAGCACTCTGTGGGGGCGGGGAACTCGGACGGGCTAAGTGCAAGATGCTTGGGCAGGGACGGTTCCTGAACTGAGCTGAGCTGAGAGGGCTCAGACTGGGCTCAGACTGGTGCCCAGAGCTCTAATGCCAACTATGCACGGTAATAGATAAACAGATAACGCGTTTCCACTATTACTTATAGTATCATATTCATATTAATCTTCCAGCAGGTAAAGCACCCACCTCAGTTTTTTGCATTTTACTATTGTGGGGGGACAAGGTGTTTTTGTGCCCAAAAGGTCTCTTAGCAGCACAGTATACATTAATATTAACAATATGTTCATCTCACTGCAGGGATACATAGGGAAGATATTTTTAATGTGCCAAAGCTGCTGGCATGACACCAGCCTTTGGTCTAATTTCATTCTCATTCCTTCTCAGAGCCAAAATGAGTCATCTTCCCCATGAAATACGAATCTGCACACAACGCTGCCTTGTTAATTACACTCCCTGTCGCCATTAAAGAGTGAAGTAGCAATTGCAGCTTGTTCCTGGGTGGCCATTGTGTAGTCTCTGGCTCTCTCTCTCTCTCTCTCTCTCTCCCCCCCGCCCCCACCACAAAAGCTGCTGCTCTATCTCAAGTGCCACTCAGAATAATCAACCTAGTTTTTCAAAATCAGCATCATAACTAACTAATGAATTGACAATGTGAAGCCACCCTAGGTAAATGCAAGCCATCCCGCATGGAAGCATAAAACAAAATTGTTGATACATTCTCCTGCCCTCCCTTAAGACTCCCGGTTAATAACCTTGGCCCTCAACCATGCAGCAGCTAGTTTGGGGCCACTTTAGTTGCCGAATGTACTCAAGACCTCAATTCTTCAGTGACCTGGAGCCCAGCATTCCATTGCCTACAGGGCTCCCAGAAATGCTGCTTCTGAGACCAATGCTGAAGTGGCCGATTTTGAGACCAGCAGTACACGCTGTGATCATCTGGGCCATTGGCCCAGGGTTGGTTGGTGCAAGGTCATCAGGAGAGGGGAACACAACTCAGTATGTGCTAGGGTTCTAAATCGGGTGGTGGAATGGGACATTGCACTGCATGCTCTGTATGAGACCAGAACAGGGTGGGGGAGAGGGACAGCTCCACTTCATGGTGAAAGCACTTTCAGAGCATTCTATACTGGATACTACTGGGACTGTACCCAGTGAGAACCAGCCACCATGTTCAGCACAATAGGTGTAAACAGATGGAGAGCAGCCCTGGGAGTGCCCATGGATGCCCCTGTTAGCCCCAGATTTACGAGTTTTGTGAAAGGCGGCCGCCAGGCTGGGGCAGCTCTGGGGCAGCCCAGCACACCACATGGAACAGACCAGCCAAACCCAGGGCAGAGGCCAAACACAGCACTGTGGCCCGTCTGTTGGGGGGACCCAGAATGCACCTCTGCACCTGTCCATCCATTGCCACATTCAGCACCATGGAGTTGTGAGCCCCAACACAGAGCGTTGGGTGAGTACACACAACTGTATGGTGGGAGGGGGAGGGGCGCTACACTGGTGGATCTCAGCCTGGGGACACTGCTGGTCCATCTGATGTGGCCCCAGGCAGAGCTGGTAACTGGCAGCTGCAGGGGTGGGCCCCCAGAGCAGCTCTGGGCTCCAGCGGGCTCCCTATCCATCTGAAAACATCCAGTGAGAGACTTCCATCTAAAAATAACATAACTTCTTCCTCCCCCAGCACCTACTACAAAATCAGGGTCTAATTACATTTACTAGTTCACATTCCAACTCAGGTAAGTGTTGTACATAATCTTAAGCCATTTTTACACAAACCCGATTTCTTATGGACTTCTAAAGTCTGGGAGAAAAACTCACGTAGTGGGGGTTTAGACGTTCACCCCTGCTACCAGAAGTCAGCCAGGTGCCATTGGAAACAGCGGACGCTGACAAACTAGCACATGCTTGGAGGTGCGGACTTGTAAAAACCTTGATATGGGGATTTTACAAGTCCACATCTTCAAGCATATGCTAGTTCGCCAGTGCCCGCTGTTTCCAATGGCGCCGAGCCAACGTCCAGTAATGGGTGACGAACATCTAACCCCCCCACCCCCATGCGAGTTTGTTTCTCCCAGACTTTAGAAGTCCGCAAGAAATGAGGCTCATGTAAAAACAGAGCCAGTGCCCGCTGTTTCCAATGGCGCCTAGCTGACGTCCAGTAATGGGTGATGAACATCTAACCCCCACCCCCATGCGAGTTTGTTTCTCCCAGACTTTAGAAGTCCGCAAGAAATGAGGCTCATGTAAAAACAACCTCAGTGGTACTATTATGCAACAAAGCTTGGACACTTCCATTATAATCTGTCTACACTGTGACATGAGGCAATTGAAGCAGAGAAGGAGGATTTTGCACCAAGCCTGCAAGTTATATTATTTTAAGGTTGGCACCTTGGTTTCTTGTTTCCTTTGGGATCTGCTATGGGCACACAGTCAGGCATATTTTGAATATTTCATGTATATTCCTGCCATAAGTTTCACATGCCTTAAATACAACTAAATTTTGTTATTTTTATAGCTCTTTTATAAGGGTGTTTTTAGACACACACATTTTTTTACCCGGACTTAAGAGTCTGGGTTCTGTAAACTCCCACATGGGGAGTTTAGACGCTCCTCTGCCCCCCGCCCCCAACCAGAAGTCACCCAGGTGTTGTTCCAAACAGCGGCACTGGTGACTCCCGCTTGTTTTGAGAAGTGGACTTGGTAAGTCCTCTGAAATCGGGACTTAATTGTTGGAAATTGGGTGAATTCTGGTCGGGGGTGGGGGCTAAACTTCCCATGCAGGAGTTTGCAGAACCTGGACTCAAGTCTGCGTAAAAAATATGTGTGCCTAAAAATGCCCTAATTAGAGTTCAAATTACTTTGCAATCGTTTTTTATTTCACCATGACAACAACTCTGTGAGGTATCCTATTATTACTCCTATTTTACAGGTGGGGAACTGAGGCTGAGAGATAGTGACTTGTCCAAGGCCACCCAACAAGTTAATGGCTAAGACAGGATTTGAAACCCTGGTCTCTGTATTGGTTCTAGATGTTACCCTATAATAGAAAGAACAAAGGAGAGTTTGTCCCCACTGCCCCATTCCCTTCACAATACCATTTTAGAGATGAAATACTCTCTTAAGCTACAATCCTTTAAGCACTCACTCCAGAATGGGTCCATTGAAATAATTGAAACTACTTCTAAGTAAGTGATTTGAAGATTGTAGACCTACAGTTCTTGATCTTCCAGCTAGTAGAGTGGACCAGGATGTATATAAGTAGGAGCTTAATAGAGTGGGAAATTTCCAGGTATGTTTTATTTTATTTATTTATTTATTTAAAATTTATATCCCGCCCCTCCTGCCCACAGGGCAGCCCGAGGCGGCGAACAACATTCAATAAAAAAAAAAATTTAAACAATTTAAGGCTGTTTCTCTAGTACCTTGTTTAAAGAACATGGTTCCCATTTGTCTGCTTACACTACAGATCCCATCATAATCATACTCATGTACTCACAGTCCCCAATATTCCAAGTGCATAAAGAGGGACAGAAGCTCTCCTGAGTCTCATTCCTCTTAGTTTCTTGCTGTTTCATCATCTCCCCATTGTCTTCCCAAGGACTTTTCCTGGAAGACAACTGCAAAAGAGGAGTCTGAGACTTGAATACACTCTCTCATGAAAGAGGAACTTTGGGTTAAAACGCTGTCAACATAGTCCGGGCTATGTCAGTGCACCAACTATACATACCCATGGCTAGGCCGCTGTCCTGCCGCCCATGCAGCCCGGGATGGGGGAGGGTCACAACAGATGTGCACGTAGCCAGCCCCACCCCTGCACTGCTCCCAGTGCCCCACCTCCTGCCATGATGGAGAGCCATGGCGGCCAACCATGGCAGGCCCTGATCCAGGCCAGGTTATGGCAGGCCACAAGTATCTTATGTGCAAGTATCTTTGGCCCAGCCAGCTGGGCCTTAGCCCAGACTGTGACTTTGGGGCTTTCCCTAGGTCAGAGCCTGGGCTAGCCATTGACATGACCCTGGGACAATCCTAGGCCAAACAGACCTCGCGGGCCTAAGTGGGCCACTGTTAGGTCTGTTACACTTGGACCTCCTGAAAGAGTGTCAGTGGGGTTAGGCACCCAGAAAAGGATTTCCCTCCTAAATAGAGGCTATTGGAAGATATGATATACTGAAATAAAGTCATTGCAACTGGAGATGTTTTGTCACTCAGCTGCACTGGCATGAACAATTGTTTTAAAAGGGAGGAGGGAAGGGAAGGAAGAGAGGGGCAGTATTCATTCTTAATCATTCAGGCTAAGACCATTGTTTCTCTGTAAAATAGAGCACTGAGCGGAAAACAGAGAATGTTCTTAGTAAGTTCTACAATTCTTAGGGATATCTTTTTCCCTATAGAAAACACAGACACCCAAATAAACTTGTTTATGCTTAATTAACTGGAACTTATGCTTAATTAACTGGAAAGTGTCCTGACTAATATCTTACCCTACTCACATGTCCATGTTACACACCTAGATGTCTGTAGCTGGGCCCTTTTCTTCTTGATCACTTTAAATGCTTCTTAGTTCATGTCTCAGCTGGATCTCTTCAAAATGCTCTCCTTTAGTTTCTCTTTGTCCCCTTAAAAACTTTCTTGATGGCTCCCAGAAGATTCTTCCTTTTTCTGGGCCATTCGCTCTGTTTCTGGACACTGCTGCTAACTCAAGTACCCTCCATTAACTCTTCATCTACATTATAATTGTCTTCCCTTCCTGTCCCAACTTCTACTTAGCTTATTTGGGGCTCACATTCTATTTCCTACTTTCCAAACTTAAATTTTCTTTATATTGTCCTCATATGCAAATTTTCTCCTTAGTGGACTCAGCATTTCTAGTCAATTCCAACGACACCATATATGTCATGTTTTACATACTAGTTTCAGAAGTATGAATGTATTTTTCATTCACATGAAAACAATACTACATGTGTGTTACATATGTGTTGTTTTCATAAACTTTGGCCCTTTTCAAATGAGACACACCCGCACTTGCTCATACACGTCCGCTGTGTGGGCATGTGTGGGTATGTCTCGTTTTTACAGTCGTGGGTGGGTGTGCATACGTGCTTCTGCATACCACACATACCCACCCACCTCCACCCATCATCCCCTGCATGGAGCAACTGGTGAAAACACCAGTTGCTGCAGTGGGGGGCATGCAGAGGGATGCAAAGTGTACTCCCTCCCCCCCCCGCACTGCCCCCCCCAGCTGAGGACCATTTGAAAAGGGCCTCTGTCACAAGCAGGGTACCTCCATTCTGCCATCAGCACCCCTGGCCAAGCAGAGACCAGGAATGCTGATGGCAGACTGGGACAGACCTTACTGGCCACAGTACTTCAGCACATGCAGGGCCTGTCTGCCCAGTGATGAACAGCTGATGGGCAGTTAGCAGGACAGCCTCACATTCCTGATCCTCTGGCAACCCCAGATCTAGGTCCCACGTGTTGCAGTGCCTTCATGTGAATCCAAACCCAGGACTTCTGCCCCAGCTTTTTCTGGAACAGCTGACCCAGGTTTGGCACATAGCCATTCCTGTGTTTGTGTGTTCATATGTGCACACAAACACAGGAATATATGTGGCTAATGTAACACACGCATCTGCATTTGGGTATGGCAGGGGTCCCACCTCTGCTATGCTCCGCCTGTGCTCTGTGTGCAAATCCAGGTTCGTACAGCCTGTCTCCCCTAAACAGCAGGGGGGAAATTATGTGCAACCCATGCTACCAAGAGTCCACAAAGAGTGGATCCTAGCACTTTGCTTAAGTCTCCTGTGGGTACCCCCTGCATGGCAGTTCAAGCATCAGCACCCCCAGACAGGAGGTACTAGAAGAGTTATTGTAATAAAGTTCCTTGGATGACTGCAGGTCCAGATAACAAGAAGCACATACACCCCCACGGCCTTTGGAAACATAAAGCATATGGATGGCCACATATAGATTACTGAGATGGAAAATTATTTTGAACCTCAAATGTGTGAGCTTCAATTTTATGGGTAATTAAACCAAACATGTTGCCTTTCAGAAAATAATTAAGTTCGATATATAGACTGCAGTGTCCCCCGTTCACTCACTGATATGGGAGGCAGAAGTGATGGGACTCATTGTGCAGACTGATTGCCTGCAAGAACTTCCCATATAACCTTAGATTTGACTTAGATCAAGTAAAAGGAGTATAAGAACAGTTAGAGGATGTCCACTAGGCTGCAGTTTTCCATGCATGTGATTCTTCATGCAGAGAGATAATTTCAAGAGAGAGTTTAGAAGGGACAATCTCTTGAAATGATCTCTCTTCCATGCATGTGATTTGGATATGCTGATACTAAAGATATCTGAATTCAATTGTCAATGACACAGGGAGGCCACAACAGCAAATCCTCTGTCTTTCTAGACTTGGCATCATCAAGCATAACAAATCATTAGAAGGTGATGAAACAACTTTGGGTGTCATAACGTTGGCATTTTCTGCTGCATTTTGATGTCATGCAACAACACATCTCCCCATCTAATCTCTCCAAATAGCTCTAAGCTTTGATTCACAAGAGGGTCTGAAAGAACATTGTCTAATGAAAAGACACAAAGGGCATTTTCACATAAGACACTCTCCACCCACTACCCACCCACTATACATGTTACAGGACACCCATAGGGCAACACTGCAGCCCAGAAACATGTATAGTGGGTGGGTGGGTAGTGGATGGAAAGTGTCTTGTGTGAAAATGACCAAAATCTGGGACCCTGCTTATTCAGAGCACCCACTGGAATAAGCAGCTGTTTCATCTGCTGGTTATTCAAAGCAAACTAATTATGCTGAACAATATAGTGAGGGCTTTGTTATTCTTCCATGTCCTCCTCCCCTACATGTCTCTTCTCCTTTACTGAATAAACTGAAGACCAAGAGTTCACCTGGCATTGAGAAGAATTCAAGAGCTTGCCCTGACAGGGGTCCAATGATAGCCCCCAAAGTTACATATTCATATTGTGGAAACTAGATCCTCAGCTGGTGGAAACTTAGCTCTGCTGACTTCAGCTACCTCCATAGACTCAACAAAGCAACACCAGTTTACACGAGTTGTGTGGATGTGACTGAAACCATGGATAGGGCTAGGAATGGAGACACGAAGCAGAAGACTGTGAACTCATTCGCACAACACTCTTTTAGAGTGGGTGGCACAAACCCACATTCTGAGTGTCATGCGAAACTGTCCCCACTTCCTGTGCTCCTTGATGACCCCTTGTTCTCTGCCATGTGGTGGAAGGAGCGGGCTGCTGAAAAGTGGGGAAATCAGCACCGTGTGAGTGTGCATTGCTATGGAGAAAGAAAAAAATAGACAAGGGTACCTCCAGAATATTTGTTAGGGCGTGCAGGGGCAGATCTGTGATAGAAAGAGGTGGGGGCGGTATCTAGGCCTTCCTTTTTTTTCTCATGGATGTCACCATGCTCAGAAGGGTCATGACCATGTCAGAAAGAGACAGGCGAGTCCCTTTGCTCTTTCCCGTTCCCTTTATGGAGCACTGTGACATCACAGCACTCCAGAGGGTGAGGGCAAGTGATCCCAGCACCCATCGATACAGATTTAGGAATAAGTGGAACTTGCATTGTGCGTTGAGCCCTCTGGCACAAATATTTGAGGGGTGAGGGGTAATCTAGTTAGCAGAAAGCTCTGGTCTCTGGGCTTGTCTGCACTAGGAGTGGCAGGGAGTGTGTTTCACCTAATTTAGCAAGCTTGATTTAAAATCCCAGTGTGGGCAGGCTAACTCAACTTTAACCTCAATTTAGCTAGTCCTAAAACTTGCACCATGGTTAGCTCATAGTCAGATTAGTATTTTGACTCAAACATGCTGCTAACATATTAAAAAAAAAAAAAAATTTCCCTTAGAAAACACAAGGTCACAGTACTCAAAAATAATGTACTTATTCTTCAGCCCTTCCTCAGCTCCTCTCCTACTTTCTAGAAGACAACTGCAAAGTCATCCCAGCCCAGGCTGCTTTGAGGCAGAAGTCTGATATTGCTTAATGACCGCCCATCCAAAGTAAACGCAGCACTGACTGGGGATGTTTTGATGACCTTAAACTTTCTCGTGATGCTGTGCTCTGAATCCACAGCCCTCAGTTTTATTGGCTAGCTTGTTTTACATTCCAGCTCACCTAAAACAGCATCAGGGGTTTTGGCTGGATGTGCTCCTGGGCCAAATCTTTCAAAACTCCCAGATACTCTTAAGGCTGGTTTGTGTTGCATTAGGAGTGTGAATTCACAGATTCTCACAGTCATGCACGTAAGGTTGAGAGAACAAGGGTCAGCTGGCCTTTGAAAGTGACAAGGGGTCTTAGGATGCTACACTGAGGCTGCATTTACACAAGTCTTTTCTCTTGTCTCTTCAATTTCGTGTATAACGTAGTGTGATGCTTCCTCCCACCCTGCCTCTTTAGCTGCACAGAAGTATCTAGGGCAGGTTGGAGAGGGGAACATGAGCTCCTCAACTTTATTCTACCCTAGGAAAGCCCCATCCCCACCCTCCACTGTAAATATAACAGGGATGATACATGTTTCCTCCTGTCCCAGCAGCCCACTGTGCAGCTGCATCTCTGCTTTAACTCCTTCACAATTCTAGCCTCCGTCTCGTGATTTTAGGTATCTGTGGAGATTTGAATCCATGCAACGGTGCAGAAATCACATCTTCAACAGCAGGGAAGGTAGTGAGAAAGAATATTTGGGCCAGATGGCTGGGGGCATTTATTTCAGAAAGAGGTCATCGCTCGATCAGCGATCAGTTGCTGTTCCCTGTTAGGTCTTGTAAAAGTGTGTGATGCTGAGCTTTAGAAAATTATAAACCTAGGAAACTCATGTTAAGTTGAAATCAGCAGCAAAATCCATAGTGGTCGTACTGTAATGAAATGTCAGAGTGATTCCATTACATTCTGCCTAATCTTGCCACCTCAGTGTGATCAGATAACACAGAAGGCTAAGAGGGAAGGACAGAGGCATACCACAGTCAAGAGTGCTTTGTGAAGATAAAGGCAGACAAGAATCATTAGTGCATCAAATTAATTCTTTCAGGAAAGTGTGGGTGGGCCAGTCACCGCCCAGCTCCCCTTGTGCCCTGGCACATTCTGCTCCTTGCAAACTCTAGGCACATGTGGTAACTAAGAGCAATGGCACCATCTATCCCTACTATAGCTATGAGTGTCTTCCCCCACTCACATGTTTTATACCACATGCTGATTGTGCTTCAGGACATCTGGTATCTCTGGCCCTTTACATGTGGCTTTCATTACTCCATGTGATTCTTGCCTCGTTGCTTGTTAAGTTGCTAGGGACCCCTACTGAAATCTGGCCCCCCCTCTACTGAAATTTGAAACAGTGCCCCTAGAAGTAAGGGACTGGACCTGTAATAATGAAGCCTGAACGTTTTCATTTCTCCTGTGGTTTCATCCATTTTGGTTCCCTCCACAAAAAAAGTTTTATTTTCATTATTATTTCACTATAAGCATGTGGCAGAACTGAGCCACATTAGGGCTACGGACCCTTTAAGGGCTGAGGAGTGAGATGAAGCCATGCCCACTCTTGGCTGCATATAAAGAGAGGAATCGGAAGAAAAGAGGCAGAAGCTGCCTGGACATTGAAGGAGACACATCTCTGCTCCTGAGTGGAAGGAGGCTATGGAATGATTTGAGGAGCCTGACTCTAGCAATGCGAGTTGGATGTATGAGCCTGCCAGTGCACTGTTACCTGGCCAGGCTCGGGCTCATTGTAAAGACTTATGTCTGGGTTATGGCACCGAGACTGCGCTTGTGGTCTTGGCCGATGACCTCTCCCGTGAGTTAGACCGGGGTCGTTCAACTCTGTTAATCTTGTTAGATCTCTCGGCTGCATTTGATACCATTGATCATGAGTTGTTGGTGATTTGGCTGCGGGAGCGGGCAGGGATTGGCGGGACTCTTTTTGAATGGTTCCGCTCGTCAGGGCGGGCAGTTAGGAGCGGCCGCCCAGGGCCTCGCTCCTGAGGGGGCCCCGTGCCCGAACCCCACGGTAAAGTTGTCCTTGAACAGGGGCCCTCAGGAGCCAGCTCGCCATGTCTGACAGGCAGCCGAGTGGGGGCCAGCAGGAGAAGCAGAGGCTCCATCTCTCCCACACTCCGTGCCCCCCCCTGCCTGTCACAGTCGGCCAGGTAAAATGAAGAAGAGAGCAGCAGAGGCCCCGCCTCCCCCTCATTTCCCCTGACCGAAACTGCCCCCTCGGCTGCCTGGCTCAGTCTTTAACAGACTGAGCCAGGCAGCAGAGGGGGCCCAGCCGACCAGCGTTGCGAAGTGAGGGAGAGGTGGGGCCTCTGCCTTCTTCTCCCTCACTTCTGGCTGAAGTGAGGGAGAAGCAGAGGCCCCACCTCTCCCTCACGCCGCTGGCCCCCTCCACAGTCTGGCCGGGGTCCAGGCTGCCTCCAGCTTCAGGCTGGAGTTAGCGGCAGTGACCTGGAAAGAGGAGTGATGGACGAGAGCAGCGACAGCGGATCAGGTAGGTGATCCGAATGGCCTCTCGGGCTTGGGGAGTGCCCCTCCGCCCATCCCTGAGCCCAGGCCAGGGTAACACCCCGAGCCCAGCGGAGAACACCCCCCTGAGCCGTGGAGTGCCCCTAGGCCTAGCGGCCGCCGGCAACTTTCCCACCAGTAGCGCCTTAAGTTAGTAGGGCCCCACATTCTTGCCCCACCCAGGGCCCCGCTTTTAGTAAGGCCGGCCCTGCCACTCATTCCTGGCCGGGACAACCCAGCGTGTGATGCTGGGGGAGTTTTCATCTTCCCCCCAGGGCCTCACGTGTGGAGTACCACAGGGTTCCATTCTATCCCCTCTCATGTTCAACGTGTACATGCAGCCTTTGGGAGAGGTTGTTAGGGAGTATGGAGTGAGTTGTCATCAATATGCTGATGACACCCAGCTATATCTTTCGTTTTCCTCCGACTCAGGCCCTGCAGTCTAGGTGGCTTAGCTGGTGTTTGTCTGCTGTAGGGGACTGGATGAGGGCGAGCCGCCTGAGACTAAATCCTGACAAGATAGAGGTGATGGTTGTGGGGAAGGCCGGGGTGGTGGTGGCCCCAGTCATTGATGGGAACTGCCCCCCCTCAGTTTCTCAGGTCCAGAGTCTGGGGGTGCTCCTGGACCCACAGCTCCACCTGGATGCTCAGGTGATGGCTGTGGCGAAAGGAGCATTTCACCAGTTACATCTGGTGTATCGGCTTAGGCCATATGTCTCAGACTCGGATCTGGCCACAGTCATCCATGCTTTTATTACTTTGAGACTGAATTACTGCAATGCTCTCTACACGGGGCTACCCTTGGTATTGTTTCAGAAGCTGCAGCTGGTGGTGCAAAATGCGGCAGCCGGTCTCGTAACGGGGATGGGCTGACGTGAGCATATAACACTGGTGCTTCACTCTCTGCACTGGCTGCCAGTAGGTTTCCAGGCCCAATTCAAGGTGTTGGTGCTGACCTTTAAAGACCTAAATGGCTTGGGCCCGGCCTATCTGCAGGACCGCCTCACCCTCCGGGTCCTGGAGCGGCCCCTGTGGTCGGCTGGGGGCGCCCTCCTCTGGGTTCCCCGGGTGTCTACTATGAGAAGGGCATTCTCGGTGACTGCGCCGCAGCTGTGGAACTCCCTCCCATTGGAGACACGCTTGGCTGCCGACCTCTCCTCTTTCCGTAGACAATGTAAGACCTGGCTGTTCCGCCAGGCCTTTCCCAAAGGAGATGGGGGTGGGTTTTTACATTGTTTTAATTTGAAATTATTATAGTTTATTTTAATGTTTGGAAATGTTTTAATATGTTGTGAGCCGCCCCGAGATGCCTGAGGCAGGAGGGGGTGGCATATAAATTGTAAAAATTAATAAATAAAAATGTAGAAACAAGGAACTACAGTAGAGAACTGTAAATAAACTGAATATAGCTAATCCCCTGAGTGACTGTGTGATCTGGGTACTAATCCTGACAACACTCAACCATGCCAAGGCCATCCCCTGCTACAAAGCATAAAGCAAATACAGTTTAAACTGAAACAGTGACCATTACCCTTATGCCCCCTTGTGACCTCTAAGGTCAGCCGAGAGCACGCCCTTGCAAATTCCATCCTTGCACCAGGTCCACACAACACGGGCACATGGGGTGCTTTCTGATGTGACGGTTCCCACCACCACCATGGACTGCTCCAGGCATTGGTGGGAGGTATCACTCCAGCTGGGACTTGGCCTGGCAACCAAACAAATGTTAGAGTGGCCAGGCCGGGGCAACACATGGACGTGCGTCCGCTCAGCCCTGCCCCCATGCTGAATGGAGTGGCCCCACCCTCAGTTGATGGGTGGCCATGGCGATCAATCCTGGCCACCATGGCCCCTGGCTTCGCCCCCCCCCCCCCATTCCGCCACTCTGGACCCCGGAAAGTACTGTCAGCTATCTGAGTTCAGCAGCTGCCTCCTGACCATGGTGTAGCTTAGCCTGTGCTGTGACTTGGGGATTTCCCCAAGTCACAGCCCAGGCTAGCCCCCACCACGGTCGGGAGCCAGACCATGCTAACACCTGGCGGCTGCATTTAGGCGTGATGGTGGTACCCGGGTTAATCTGCACTAAAGCAGATTAAACCATGCTGCTGTCATGTCTGAAACACCCAGAGACATGTTTTAGGTGGCTACCTCCATGGCTCTGGAAATAGCTTCCCTTGGAGGTTCTCGAAAGACCTAGCCTTAGCATCTTTCAAAGGCAATGTAAGATCTATTTATTTGGAAAGGCATCCAACAAACAAGGTTGGGATTTGGGGGTCTTTATGAGTATAAAACATGTGGTTTTATGGGGGTGGGTTTCTGTATTTTATATGTATGTTTTAAAAAAATTTATTTATTTATTATTAACAATTATGCGCCGCCCCCTCCTGCTACACGCATCTCGGGGCGGCTAACAACATTATACTTCTGTTAGCTGCCCCTGCCCTTCGGGGAGGAGCAGAATAAAAATCCAACTAACTAAATACATTAGCATATACAATGAGTATATTAACATATATATCCAGAAACCCATTTCTGTCTGGCTAGTCTTTTGTCATCTTTAATATATTTTCTCCTTTAAAATTCTAACAGTGATGACCAAACATTATCAAATGTACTGGATTCTTTGAGAAGATTGTCTGTCAGTTTATCCACTGCTTTGACCTGCCAAACTATATCACTCCAGGCCACTAGTACAGTGGCGGTGGGCAGGGAGGGGGTGGGCATCTGTGATGTCCACTTTATGAGGTATTGTCTTCTATCTACTCATTGCAAAATAGCTGCAGCTAAACTTGGGGCCCAGAAGAAAAAGGTTCTGCAGTGGGTCTCTGACTTTAAAAGGTGGATGGGGAGAGCCCATTGACCATATAACATTAAGGAGAAATATGCCAATAGGTTGCTCAGATAGTCAGACTGCATTTCATTGTTATCCCAATAGCTGTCTCTTCAGGGGATGACGACTGCACATTCTGTGATGCAGGGCAGGCTGGACAGGAAATTACTGAACTTCGTAAATCTGGCATGTAGCGGCCTGTGTGGCACTCACCCACTTATTAATCAATCATTCATAACCTACTTTGCACCGAGATGTTCTCAGGGGCTCTTATGCTGATGCCTTGGACCGAGATTGCATTGTAACTGTCACGTTTGGTTCTGATGGCACCTACTGAATGATGTGCCCTATTGTGTCACATTTGCTTTAAGAACTTACCATTTGTGCCATCATTTGATTCCAGCTGAACTGTTTGCAGTGATGGAAATTGTGGACTTGCTGCTGTACAGAAAGAAGGGGGTCAAGGGAGGCTGGCATACTAAAAAAACAAAAAGGAGGCAGAGGAGAATAAATAGAAGGAAATGCTCTCATGTGACAAAGATCGGCTACTGCTAAGAGTAGTTCGAGCCATCCTGCTTGAGAAAAAGAACCATTAGGGAACAGCTAAGCTGATCCTTTTTGGAGCTAACTAAAGAGACATTAACTTCTGCAAACAAGCAATGGAAGATGTAGGGGGGGCACTGCAGCCCATTTGAAGCAGTTAGCTATCTAAAGTCTTCAGCCAAAAATACATGTTCCAGCATGATTTGGAAACCATTAAGGATGCCACAGATGGGCATGTCTGCTTGGAACTAGTGCTGTTTTCCCAGCTGCTGAGAAGATCCTTGTTGGAAAAGAAAAAACAGGTAAAAACCTCATTCCGTAGAAATCGATAGCAGAACTATCACTGCCTTCAATGGGGTGGGGAGGGGATTTCATCCATATTAACCTTTAAAATATTACTACCCACCCATGTTTACTACAGGTCTTAACAAATGAGACAATAGCCCACACCAGATGGGTGTCCACCTGCCCATTTATTAGGTTTTGTCCCCACCAGACCCAGACCCCACTCACAGCGGGGTCCCAGAGCATGCAGGCTAATGTGCACCTACATGTCCATGTCCCATCAATTAGGTTGCATGAAGCGTCCATGTGTACAGATCTGCCAGCACCAGAGAGTCGCAGGTGAAAAGCCTAGAGCATTGCAGGGAGCGACCACTTCCGGCTCCTCTCTCCACTCTCATTCTCTCTGGCGCACAAGTAACATCTGCCTTAAAAGTTCACCATGCCATTTTCAAACTTGTTCTCCCAGATCTTCCTGGTTGGCAATAAATGCCTGATGCTTGCTCTTTCCCAGTCATTGCATCCTCTGTAACAACTTGCAGAAGATTACCATCGCTGGGGCCATGGCTCAAGCCGACAGCCAGGCAACAACCAGCACCGCTACAATCACTACACAATCTCAGTTGCTTTCTGCCTACTGATCCACCCACCATTGAGGAAGAGTCCAAGGCTTTCATCGTCCTTTAGGGGTAGCTGAAGGTCCAATATGCCCTGGTGAAGTCCTACAGAAACAAAGTAGTCTTCCAGGAGATCTCATCACAAGTAGCACTGCAGGGCTATAATCAGGACATGAACCAGTGACTTGAGGCACAGATACAAAGGGATCTGGGACAACAACTTGGTCTCCAAGAATGGGAGACAAAAGCATCCTATTATGAGCTCCTTGGCCAGTTCTTCTGTGTGCATGGAGCCATCATTGCATCCCACCTGTATGGCTGTGAGTTCACAAGGAAAGCAGATGGATATGGCTCCCCCAGTGCCCACTCCTGCTGCATCCGCTCCCCCTGCAACTGCTCTTGCTCTACCATGGAAGCCGCAGTCGTCAACAGACATCCCTCCATGCCTGTCTCCAAGTCATCATGGGTCGACATGAACAGAGATACTGTGACTCTCATGGTGTATCCTCTCAATCTAATTGATACACAGGCCTTTGATGACATTTGGGTGAGGTCTGATGTACAGAGAGAACTGTTAGACCCATCCTCTGAGGCAGCCTATGTGCTCATAGGGTGGTCTGTTACAGAGAGATACTGTACTATAGGTCTAACAGATATGTAAAGCTAAAGGTTAAACATGTATGTAATGTTGTAATCATGTAATGTGGAAACCGAGGGGGAAACTCGCTTCATGCAATGGAGAGAGACAAAAGATACACCAATGTGGATTCGCGATCGAAACCAGATACACCCCATGGTGTTGCAAATTAAGCTTCCTGTTTGCCTTCCTGCGGACCTGCTGGTAAACAAGACTTCTCCAGGGTGGGAAAATCACACAAAGGGATAGCAAAGGTATTTAAGCTAAGATCTTTGCCATCAAGAGACAATTGGAGTTGGAATTCAGTTCAACCTCTGATTGAACTGAGTCTTGGAGGCATCAGCTCGCCTGCCAGTCAGACTGCTGGAAGAGATGCATTGAGAGAAGGACTTTGATTCTAACCAACATAAGATTGATGCCCAGCCCTTCCAACATCGGGCTGAGAAGGAACTCAAGCGAATGGACTTTTATAGGGTAAGACTTTAACTAGGGATGCACGCAGTACAGAATAGGAACACGTTATTTTGTTTACTTTATTAGCCACTCTGTGTCAAACTATTCTTGCTTATGTAATCAATAAACTTTCTTCTTATCTATGAAGAAGTGCTTTCCATTGTTCTACATTGGGAACACAAGTGAGCAACTTGAGCCTTCAAGCTCTTGGGAACCCAAAGAGAGAGTGTGTGAACGGGAAGCTTTCTGAACCTTGGGTGGCAAAAGGATTTCCCCCTTTGCAGGACTGAATCAGCCAGAGAGTGAACTGGTTCAGGTGGGCTGCAAGTGAGGGAAATTGAGTCACCCAACCCAGGAACGTGAGGTACCGGACCCCAAAACCCGTGACAGTGGCGCCCAACGAGAAGGGTTACGCTCAGACTTGTGTATCAATGTGTAGAAAATAGAGGAGGATAGCCAAGCAATTGGAATCCTCTGAAGGGAGTAAATTCCATACCTGGACAGAGTGCATTGCCAGTGCCATCTGGAACCCAACTCTGAGAGTGGAATAAGCAGGTCTTTGAACACAGTGTGCAGGTTTGTTGTTTTAATTTTGATTTCAGGTGTCAGGGACAGTGAGTAAAATAGGGCTCTCGAAGCACTTTCATCACCTGAGAAGGTCAGAACCGAGCAGGGAAGCCCGAAAGAGAGTTCTTGAAGTAGAGGGACAAACCAAACAACAACTGAAGCAGCTGATACAAAAATTTGCAGACACCGCACAATGCTGCTGCAGTTCCAAATTCAGAAGAATGGAAGAGCAGAAGCCCCAGATGAGATGAGAGAGTAGGATTCAAATGAGATTGTGACTTTTCTTGATGCTTGTGCACTGCCAGAAGTAAGGCAGTCACTAACAGAGGCTGGATTTTCCCTGCCATTTTTTCTCATCACTGCCCTGATGACAGCAAGAGGATCCTGTGGGGCCACGGGGAGTGCCTCAATTGGATGGCATAAATGAATCTCTTATGGGAAACAAGTGACGCAGGTGATAAAGGAGAGCTTCTTGCCCTATACAGGGTTTGGACATTCAGAGAACAAACTGCAGACAGAGTGCCTTAATGAGTGGGAATGTTTTCTGCCCCACTGTATGGTAATGCAGAAGATGCTAGAGAGGAGGTACAAGAGTCACATGTTTGACTGGGGGCTTTATGCAATCTGAGAGGGATTTCTAACACCGCAGCAGCCAAGACCCCAATAAAACTGTGTGTGACTATCTGCAAGTACATCACTGTAAGCTGTGGATGACTTACCTGATGAATTTTCCTTCTTAGCTGGGACTCGGGGGGGGGGCAGTCCTCCTGCTGGGTGTTGCTCCTCTCCCAGAGGTATAGGTAGGATCTAAGACCTGGATTGACATCCTGAGCCTGGGGGAGGAGCCACCCCGGCGTGCCACCCTAGATCTGTGGCTGACGAAGTATTAAACGACTAGCTAACTACTAAACATTTTTTTTAAACTGCACTCATAAATAAATATTACTCTCAAAAAAAAAGATCAACCCATACTAACCCCATGGATTAAAGAAAGGAAAAAGGAAACAATAGGCCCTGAATTTGAGAACCAAAGGGCAAAGAAAACCCCAAGGAAGAAAAACAGAATTCCCCAAGGACCCAAGTACATAGAAGGTGCCCCTATCACCCTATGCACTTCAAGAGCACAGACCGGACTAGGTCTGTATAAGCAGGTGGACCAGACTGCCTGCCTGGGTCCCAGCCAAGAAGGAAAATTCACCAGGTAAGTTCTCAAAATTTTCCTTTCTCTGGCTGGGACTCAGGCAGTCAGTCCTTCTACTGGGATGTCCCCAAACAATAACCCCCCAGTGAAAGAATATTCCACCAAATAGGGCGGGACTCACCATTAAGCAAAAAACCCTCTCCAGCCTAGTCCAGCAATGGCTGCAAGTCCTGTGTTGTTACTCTTTGTAGCACCCTGTGGCTACAAGCTACCATCTCCATGCAAGAGACCATCATCCCCAGACAGCTTACTAGTGACATCAAGGGGGAAGTTCCGCACCAAAGAATGTGTAGCAGGGAGTCATGCATCTTTGATTGCTTTTCTGTCAATAGGAAAGCCCTGTCTTGAGCTGTGTCAATCAATATGCCCAGGTGTACCTGTTGTTGTGAAGGCATCAAGGAGCCCTTCTCCCACTTCATAATGAATCTATGTCTCTGCAAGGAATCTACTGTTAGACACATGGCCTCCTTGCACTCGCTGGCAGACCTGGCCCTTCCCCTGCTTAGAAGGCATCTTGGTAAGACACACATGCCCTTTTCTCTCAGCTCTGCTATTATCACCACCAAGAACTTTGTCAAGACCCTTGGCGAGGACGCCAGGCCGAATAGGAGGGCCTTGTACTGGAAGTGGAGCTGGCTGTAGGTGAACCAAAAGGTACCCAAGATGTTTTGGTCTGATGGGAACATGGAAGTATGCTTCCCGCAGATCTATGGAGGTCAAGTAGTGTTCTGGTAAGAGGCCCAGTAGAATGGAAGGAAGGGTCTCCATCTGGAACTTTTTTCTTCTTAGGAAAAGGTATACCTCCTTCAGATCCAAGATGCCTCTCTATTTTTCTTTTGTACCATAAAGAAGACAGACTACACTCCTGAGAGCCTCTGTAGTGCTGATACTGACTCTATTGCTTCTATATGCTGTAGATGACCTGGCCTTGATCATTGTGGAGTGCTTGGATGGGCAATGAGCCTCAGGGACCATCTTGAAGCTTGAGCTGGAAAGTGTCTGGAACTCTCTGGAGTATCCTCTGGCTACTGGTTTTTGCACCCACCAGTTGAAGGTGGTGATGCTCCAGGTCTGATGAAAGAACCTGAGGCACAATTGCCTGTCCAATGGCCTGTCCTGGTGGGGCACGGAGTTTACAGTCAGGAGGTCTACAACAGAGCAGGCTTGTCCTGGTGAGCTGGATGCCTAGAGTCTTGGCCCAAGGGCTTGTTGTTGCTGCGTTGTCAGCGCAGTCTGTTATACCCATATTGCTGGGGAAGGAGTTGTATATTTCTGAATAAGTGCAGCAGCCACCTGCATTGCCTTCATCTGCACTAGGAGGCAGGTGGCTCTTTGCAGAAAGAATTAGATTTACCAGTTTCAAGTGGCCTCGCCTTCCACTCTGCGGAGGAGCTCTGAATGCCCCCCCTCTCTCTCTCCCTTCCCCCCCTCAAACATCCCCTCTTTGATCCTCAGCATATTTACTTGTTTCTTCCATTGTTTTCTCTAGGCTATCTCCATCATCTGCTTGTCCAATGTTTCTCTTCCCTTCACCTTAGCATCTAGGCACGCTGCCTTCTAAATGTGCTTCAGGTAATTACAGCTGAGTGTTTATATGCCTAACAAACACTCTGCAGCATTTTTGGCTGCCATCATTGTCCTCCTCTACCCATGATACTCTCAGGACCCTGAGAGGACACTATGCTGCAGCAAAAGGGATGGCACTTTGGCAGCTTACACAGTTTATTCTAGAGAATCCCTCTAGTAACAACTCCACTATTTAATTATGACCAGTCTCATGGCCTCATTCACAGGAATTACTCCAATGGCTGGATGCCTTTAGCAGCCCCTCAGTAACATTCATTAAGCATTACAATCTCCCTGGGAAGAAAGTAAGCTTTTCTTCACCAGTCACTAAAATGCATCCACTTCTAAGGTGAGATGTGATAGCTGTTGAACATCACAGAGCAACATTATCATTGTTCATTATTTATATAGTGCCAGCAATGTGTCTGGTGCTGAACAGTTGTGATTACAGACAAGTCTTTGCCCCAAAGGACTTACAATCTAGAATAGACAAGGGGTTGGGGGGACCTAGGGAGGAGGGACACCCTAAAGGAATGTTACATAGGCAGAATGCTGGTTTACTGATCTGGGGAACTTGGCCCAGACACCAAGCTATGGAAATGTAGGAAGAGTTATAGTTCCGGTGACCGTGTATAACAGAGAAAGAAGGTTCCTTGCCTGTCTACTGATGGTGACTGCTGCAACTTGCAAGTCAGTTCAGTCTGGGTATTCACAGAGTCTTGGAGACATAATTTGTTCATCCTTCTCTATTGTATTCATTTTTTTTTTAAATCATCCAAAATGAAGATTACATACTTCACTCTTTGTATCTGAAAAACATAATAGGGAATAAATTCCTTCACTCTCCATGACTGCAGTGGGATCTTTAATGATCAAAAATGGCCAGGATCTTGACTGAAATTATGATCCTCTCTCCTGATTAAACACTTCAGGATCAAACCCCTATGTTTTGCATTTATCTTCTCTCTTTATCATTAGAGGATGTTTCCATTTGTGGCCATAGTTTGTATTTGACATTTGTGGACTGTGGGAGGTTTGAGATGTCCCTGTGTCAAGGGAAGTCAGGCTAAACATTAAAGTAATCAAAGGTTTTCAACCATCTGTCCTGTCTCTGATCTCTCCTTCGATTCTCATCCCATCTCTGACCACTTCCTTGTCTCTTTCAACATCTCTCACTGCCCAGCTCCTCTTCCCCGTTTCCATGCCTCTTCCGTGACCTGCAGGCCATCAACCCCCTGGACTTTGCATCCTCTCCCCCCCTTCTCCCCATAATCTTCTCCTCCTACCCTGACTCTGCCGTCTTTGCTTTCAATGCCCCTCTCCCCTCCATCCTTGGCTCCCTAGCCCCCCCCTCCTCCCGCCCCACCCATTCCCACAACCCCGTCCTTCGCTCACCCCCAGTATCCGCCACCTCTGCTCCTGCACCTGTGCTGCTGGTGCAAATCCCACTCTCATGCTGACTTCCTTCAAATTCTCTCTCCACCCTTACTTCTGCTATCTCCCTCGCTAGACAGCATTACTACACCTCCCACATTGAGGCCTGTTCTCAGGACCCTCGCCACCTGTTCCCCACCTTTGACTCTCTCCTCAAGTCCCCCTGTCCTCCTCTTCCCTATTCCCTTGCTGCTCAGGATCTCGCTTCCTTCTTCACCTCCAAGATAGACAAGATCCGCCTCAACATCTCTTCCCACTCCTCTCCTCTTCCTATTCCCTCCCCTCTCCCTCCTCCCCCTCTTTCTCTCCTGTCCTCCTTCCCTCCTGCCTCCCTTGAGAAAATCTCCTCCCTGCTCTCCTCCTCCA
>QEPC01011131.1:2487238-2501029 GCA_003113815.1 Sphenodon punctatus
CAGTCTCTCAGATTGTAAGCCCTAGGGCAGGAACTGTGTCTGTTCCATTACGTTGTAAAGCACCAGGTACATTGCTTGTGCTATATAAATGCTTGATAATAATAATAATAATTAATAATAATAATTAATATCTCAAGTGCAGGAATTCTAGCAATGCTGAAGACATGGTGAGTTGGAGGAGGGTCAGAGGTTTCTCCATCGGCCAATGAAGCTACACCTATGCTTTTATACAAACATCATTTGCCCAATTTCTTAAAGATTAATCTGCCATTGATTATTCCCCAACCTCAGGTCACAATCACTCTGTGACTTCATAAGCATTTGCAACCAACTAAAATTCAAGCCAGTGACCCAAAGAAGAAAAGTACCATATCCCATTACCAATCCCTTGGGTTGCCTAGTCCTCCTGCCTGATCATTTCTGCAGCGACTACGTGTTACATTATTAAACTTAATTCACTGCTCATACAACTCTGCTTCAATTTAAATCATGCCGGGGGTCACAGTCACATTAATCAGCACATTCACACAATACTTGTCACCCAGTTGAAGGCAGTACAGGCTGAATTCCATGGTCCTTCCTCTGCCTGGAGCAGAGGCTTTTAGTAAAAAGGGAAATTTTAAGTCAGACTTTGCTTAGAGGATGGGAAAGGAGCTGGAAGGATAAAAATAAAAGGAGCTTCGAAGGGTAATGCACTACCACACATGCCATTTATTCCAGACAACACCTTCACCCAATGAACACACACTTGCATTAACACAACCTCCTTCAGGCAGGGGAAGGACCATGGAATCCAGCCTTTTACTGCCTTCCTCTGGGTGCCAAGTATTGTGTGGATGTGCAGATTAAACAGTAGTGTGAATGGATTTCATAACCTAGCCATAGTGGTCCTGCCCAGTGCCAGTGCAGGAGCCTCTCCAATTTCCTCCATCTAACCATACACTCTCAAAAAACTGTCAGCATCAAATTCCTGTGCTTGGCCCCCCTACTCTGATAACTGAACACTCGTTTGCTGCTGGTAGCACTAAGACTCTTCACTGCCATTTCCCCTGTTGGCTCCTCTCATAGCCCTTGCTGTCTCACAGGTTGGAAGAGATGAAGGTAGCAAGGGTGGCGATCATCTGGTTGGAAAGAAGAGAGAGAGTCTCAACCATGGCCTAGCCCAAGACTGGACAACTGGAAGCTTGCAGACTGGAATCAGTGTCTGGTAAAGTTCCATCTAGCATGTGGCCTTAAAATTATATTTCATTACATATTAAGAGAGATTTTTGTGCAATCTGGCCTGCCAGCATTGCTATGAAGCAATCCAACTCGCAGCTGGCCAAGAAGCAGGACAGCCTTGGCCTAGCCACACATAGAGGCATAGCCTAGAAGCCAATGAGAAAAGAAAAGACAATTTGGCAGGCATGGGGTCGCGTAAAAGTGGCTGTTCCTCAACAGCTTTGGCCCAATGTAGAGTGGTCATAAATTTCCTGATGTTAATTTTTCAGTCAAAAGTCCCATTTAAATTTGAACAAAAAGAGAGGCGATGAGGAGAAATGTGACAAAATTCTCATAGCATTTTCCATTCTTCTTCTGGTTTCAATAAACTTCACCCACCACTGTACTGCCCTGCACAACAAACACTCCTAGGCAAAAGCCACTTCTGAAGGCTGAAAATCACTCAACTTTTCTGCACTTCTTCAAAATAGTCAGAACGTCCACAAACAATTTAAAGGTTCAATCTGGGCAGAGGATCAAACTGATTGTTATTTTACCTCAAGTATTTCACCCAGGCTGGTAACACTACTGTGGCATGAAGAGCAGAGATAGCTCTCCAGGAACCTTTCCCTCTCCAGAGCCTTTCTTAATCTCACTATGTGCAGAGCTAAACGGTTGTTCTCAGCTAGAACTGGACCAAATTGGCCACTGCATGTTTTTTTAATTCAGTTCAAGTATTCATGAACCTCAGTTAATAACTGTATTCAAATCGGTACCCTTTGCAAAGTTCACCATGGGCGTTAACAGAAGTGACAGCAGAGCACCGCTGTCACAATGCGATCTGTACCAGGAAGCAGTTGCCAACATGGTCAGGATCAGGTCCAGCCAGCCAATAAATGTGCTTGTGGCTGGGCGCCATAGGAACATGCGGCCAGTCTTGTCCCCAGACTGCGCCCAGTACCTTACCGTTGCCATGCCTATGACAGCCACCATGGAAGCTGGCCGGCCATGGCGGACCCAATGTGGACCGGGCCATGGTGGGCTCTAAAAAATGTAATAGCCCGCTGTAGCTCGCTCTGGCCTGATCGGGCAGATGGTAGCCTGGGTCACTGGGATCACAGCCCGTACTAACTTGGGAGAAATTCTGGGCAAACATCTTGCAGGGCTCCAACAAATAGGATGGTGGCCCATGGGCCAAAGCAGACCTAAGCAGATCTAAGCAGGTTTGTTAACACCCCATATTCATTATTTTGACTATTCACTACTTCAGTACTTATTCATTCTTTGAGTACTGAACCTCCGCATTACGTTGGTATTTTTAATTTGGTGCTTTGGCTGTTTGCTTGCATTATTAGACATGGGTTAGCCCATTGACAACTTATAGCATTAAAAAAAAATCTGCTGATTAACTTACTGCATAATATAGTGCCTGAATGCCAAAGAGAACCCATATCAAACACCAGCTACCAAACTACTGAATACCAAGCAACTGCTTCAAAGAACTTCAAAAGATTAGCTTTTCAAGCCCAACAACAAACACACTTCCCGTGTGAATGTGAACATTTGAATGCAGTGAATTAGCTGAATTTGAAGTTCATTTGGAATATTCACTTCACCACTCCCTTCTCAGAGAGTCGAGTTAGGTATTAACTCCAAATTTCTTTTATGCAGAGTGTCATCAGCTGCTGAGTGTAAGCCTGTCTTCTGAAAGATCCACCACTCCCAAGCACTGAGCTGTAAATATAAAGTGAAGGGAGTGGAACATTGCAGGCCAATGTCCTGCAGCACAGAAGTCTCTTTGCAAAACTTGGTTTCCTTTGCTTGTATTTCATTGGTGAAAACTCTATTGCCCAAAGCTCCTGTCAGGGAAAGATATGACTTCTCTCCCAGTCACCCCTGGCTTTTCTCCTAACCACAACTTAAAATCAGTAGGTGGCAAATGTCATAGTGCCATCTCTGGGAGAAGACCCACAGGACTTGTTTGCTGACACCACTGCCAATAAGTGAAAGAGTGACACAATAGGGGAAGAGATTTAGAGAATTACGTAATGCCACAGTTTCCTTTGGCATGCTACTTTTGCTATGATGCAAAGACAGGCGCTGCTTCTGCTTGCAAGGCACCATGTTCCCAAACTGCCTTGTTTTACAAGAAATTGATTTCTCTGGTTATTGAATGTTTAATGTGACAGAAGAAAAGGACTTTGAAATGCTGTAACACTTTCTTCCATATAGGACACAAAGTAACTTTCTTCAGCATTCCGGTCCAAAGTTTTATATGAAACAGTAATAATAAATATATAGGTCAGGGTTGCTGGATAGCAAGGAATCTTTATAACAGAAAGTGCATTTTAGTATATACAATAAGCACCATCAAATATGTTCAGAATAGCTCCAGAATGATTTATAAGTAGACAATAAGGATCTATACAGTAAAGTCCCCAGGCAAAGACAACAGTCCATATGTAATGTTCATAATGAGTCCCAACGGCTGTTTTGCCGGAGCATCCAGCTGCTTCAGGGTAGGGTTTTGTGATTTACTTGTTGTTCGGGGGGACTACATAAGCATCTTATCCTTTTCAAAGTGAAGCTCTGAAAGGTTACAGCAAGGCAGCAATGGATATGGAAATGAAAATTAAAGACTTTAAGAAGCGTAAATTTGAAAGGGATCACACGGATTATGAAAACGATAAGAGTATATCGCTGGAATAGGGATAAGAAAAGCTTCCCTAGAAATTAAATATTTCAAAGCAGTGGTACTGACTCCTACATCTCTTCGGAGACTGCAGCCCCAGACCCTCCTCGAAAGCGGGACTATTTCCTATGGCAGGGAAAGGCCCCTGGAGACTATTACAACAGCGGGGAGCAATCCAAACAGCTGCAATGGCGAAGTACCAAGAAATAAAAGTGTACAATCTTTCTAAAAGAAAGCTGTCTGATAACGAAATAAAGGTACTCCAGAAAGGTCTTACATTTGTTCCCACTAATCCCTATAACCGTTACATTGTGAAAAAGGAAATCTTTCAACTGTTTAGAAAAATACGTCTAAAGAGCTTTTTTGAGGGAAACCAATATGCTATGGAAGAGGGCCCTTGCCCTATTAAATCGACTTTTTTCCCTAAACATAATATTGATAAAGCGATCCCGGTTTTTGAGCATAAAATCCTGGAAGCACTGAGACACCTAGAGGCAGAACCCCAAAGACGACAGAGTTATAATTTAACTAAGCAGGAATGGCTCTCTATAAAAGATCTAGCCAAGGATACTACTATAGTAATCAAAAGAGCAGATAAGGGAGGCGGAATCGTTATCTTGGACTATGCAGAGTAGAAGCAGGGATGTCTGGACCTCCTTTCAATAGGGTCAGATTATTGCCCCCTACAGATTATTGACCCCACCAGCCCCCTCCTACAAAAAATACAGCTTACTTTGAATAAAGGGATAGAACAGGGATTTATCACTCATAAAGAATTAAAAATTTTATTTAATAATTCTCCATGTACCCCGCTATTTTATGGACTCCCGAAAATCCATAAAGGACTAACCCCCCCTTGAGTTTAGACCAATAGTCTCGGGAGTGGATTCTTGCCTAGAGCCGTTATCAAAATATCTAGTATATTTCATTAAACCCTTTGTTAGTAAAGTGCTCTGCTTTATTAAAGATACTACGCACTTTTTAAAAATTTTGAGTGAATTAGACCAGCTCCCTAAAGATATGCTATTGGTCACTTTGGACGTAAAAGCCCTTTATACCAACATTCCACATCATGAAGCATTGGAAACTCTAAGGAAATATTTTTATATGAGGGAGAAAAAAAATCCCCCCTACTGACTTTCTATTGAAACTGAGTCAGTTCATATTAGAGGAGAATTTCTTTGAATTTTCCAGGAAATACTTTTTGCAGATCAAGGGTGTAGCTATGGGCAGTAGTCTTTCAGCAGAACTGGCTATTTTTATGGGAGAATGGGAGTCTAAATTCGTGTATGATAAGGATACCAACTCATTTTATGATGATATCCTTATCTGGAAAAGGTACATCAATGACATTTTCATGCTATGGAAAGGATCAGAGATAAGCCTTAAAAAATTTCTGAAGTGGCTGAATGGCCTACACAGTTCAATAAAATTTGTATTGAATTCTGATCCCCATAAGATCAATTTCCTTGATCTCTGGATCGAGTGGACGGGAGAGGCCTTGACCACTACAACATATATAAAGCCCACTGATGAAAACTCCTATTTGATTTACTCTAGACACCACCCCAGACATCTAGTGAAAAGTATACCATTTAGACAACTCCGCAGAATAAAGAAAAATTGCACTTACCAAAAGGACTTTGACCGGGAAGCCCAGGCCCTGGCAGAAAGATTCTTGTCACGGAAATACCCTGCAAGGACCTTGCAAGAGGGCTATAATAAACTAGCGCAAATTTCGCATGAGAACCTCGTAGTGGACCAACTGAAAAACAAAACTCAGGACTTTTCTAGGGTGATCTGTGTTACAACCTATAACACCTGTTCATCTAAAATTAGAAGGACCATATTGAACCACTGGAATATCATCAACCACATAGAAGACTGCTGTGCCCCTCCATTATTTGCGTACAAAAGGGGTAGCAACCTTGGAAACCATTTGGTTAAGGCCAAATTATTGATCTCTACCCAAGGGAGTTTGCCTAACTCTCTTCCCGTAGGAAATTTTCCCTGTGGGAAATGTATAAACTGTGCTCAAAGTTTTAAGACACAATTTTTCAATGACTATCAAGGCAGACGTTACTCTATTAAGCAACACATTGACTGTGGGTATTTTCAGACGTTACAAGATCACAGTGAACCACGGTGAATACGCACCTGTGGTCACTGTGGCTCGCACGTCTGTTTGGCGGCCGCCAGATGTTCGCCACGGTCAATACCCCCATGGGGTCAATTTGAACCACGCTTCCCGGGCTAGCCGGGGGAATGTCCCGGGAAGCATGGTCAAAAAGATCCCCAGTGGGGACCAACAAAAAGTAACGTCTGGCCGGTTGCCACGGCCCAGGATCCCCGGCGGGATCCCGGGCCATGGCACATCCGGCCGATGCGGCGGCCGCACTGGCCCCGCTGCCCACCCGTCTCCCTGGAGGGCGGGCGGCGGGAGCGTGGAGGGGGCGGGACCATGTGGCTGCACGTTGCGCCGCGTGGCCCCTCCCCCTCCCAGATTCCCCGCCGGGATCCCCCCGGCACGTCTGATATGGCGTGATGGGGTGACCCTGGCAGGGAAGTAAAGGGTTGTTTTTGGTACGGGGCCAAGTGACCCTGTAATGTCTGAAAACACCCTGTGATTCGACAGGGGTGATCTATGAGATCTCCTGCCCCCACAAGATATATGTAGGAAAAATTAGCAGAAGCCTGAGGGTGAGGATAATAGAGCACAGAAGTAGACTGAAGAACTGCTCCGCTATGGCCCCAGTGATTCAACACTATAACTTAATACACCCAGGACAGAATGATTTCTGTTTCTGGGGTATAGAACAGGTTATCCCTCCTGATCCTATGACCTTGGCCAAATGGGAAGTCTTTTTGATAATTACATTGGATACAATTCAACCTCGGGATCTTAATGACATTCTTGACTGTACCTTTTAAAACCTACCGTACCCCTTTAAAACCCGGGGAAGTCAGCTGGTACAGATTAAGCTAAAGACCAGAACCTTTCCTTTAAGCCCAGACCCAGCAGAATTCTAGATATGGTCTGCTCTAGCTGGGATTGCTCTGAACCACCTCTCAGTTGGTGTGATCGAATCCTTGCTCCCACGCCGCTGAATCACGTAGGGTAAGAAGGAAGAGAGAGACATGGGACCCCAATGAGGGATGGGGAAAGGTTTCCCCCCCCTTTTTCCCTTTCCCCCTTTCCCTGTCCTTCCCCCCTTTTCCTTCCCCCCTTCCCATCCCCCCTCCTTCCCTTCCCTTCCCCCCCCCCTTCCCTTCTTTCCCCTTTCCCCCAAAGTGCGGCCTCTATAATATGAAGGTTCCTTAAGGAGAGTGGGCAGCCTTGGTTTTGCATAGCGCCCCTCTATACTTATTTCATTTGGGTACCTAGATGTCATTCCTTTTTTCCCCCCTCATTGACACAATGTAAGGATATGCTCCTATGCCTAAACAAGTGGAGAAATGAGCTGCATTTATATTTATGATACATTGCTGCCTTGCTGTAACCTTTCAGAGTCTCATTTTGAAAAGGATAAGATGCTTATGTAGTCCCCCCCGAAGAACAAGTAAATCACAAAACCCTCCCCTGAGGAAGCTGGATGCCTTGGCGAAACAGCCATCCGGGCTCTTTATGAACATTATATATGGATGTTGTCTTCGCTGGGGGACTTTATTGTATAGATCCTTATTGTCTACTTATAAATCATTCTGGAGCTATTATGAACATATTTGATGGTGCTTATTGTATATACTAAAATGCACCTTCTGTTATAAGGATTCCTTGCTGTCCAGCAACCCTGACCTAAATATTTATTATTACTGTTTCATATAAAACTTTGGACCGGAATACTGAAGCAAGTTACTTTGTGTCCTATATAGATTTTCCTTGCTTCATAGTATATATCCCTGTGATTTTTAGGTAACACGTTTTGCAACATTGCTGCTTTACAAGCAACACACAGTGCAGAGAGTTGGATTCAGGGCATGCAAAGAGCTTTCAGGATCCCCTTGCATAAGGACTATCTACACGGGTCATTTAAAAGTTGCAGTGTGGGCAAGACTATGACAAAAGTGGTAGAGTGAACACAGACAGAATTTTTCTGGAGAGTCCTACTTCTGTCCAACTTCTTTTATCTCTCTTTGCTTGGCAGGTGACTTAAAGCTGCACTCTCCTGGAATATATTGCATAATCTGCATCCCTTTGTGACTCCATCAACACTTTACATCTCGAAGGTACTAATACGTTCTAGCCTCTGACGTCCAAGGCCACGTTGTAAACGGCTGCCTCCTCGCTCCCAGGATCCTACTGCTGTAAATCATCCCCCAGAGCAGTGCTTAAAGAGGAAGCATCTAAATCACAAAATAATACGGGTCAGAGTTGCAATTATGATCAGTGAAGCAGGCATCAATATGTTGTGCATAATTAAAATGACTGTAGGTCTTCTCCATAAATATTAGCTGGGAAAAAAGTCTCTTTATGTGTCGGCATAAAAATGAGATGCAGGCAACAGCCTGTCTCTGATGTGACAACATGACCTTGGAACGTTGTTGCTGCTTCCATTCCAAAATAATTTCCCATTTGTGGAAACATTTGATGGTGTTCCTCTTGCTGCCAGCCTCAACTGGGTCTTTGCAGCAAAAACCAGGTAGCTACTAAATACTGGATAAAGATCAGAGATGCGCCTTTTTCCTAGTGGCTCATCGCCTAAAATGGCACCAACAAGAGCAAAAAAAGCCAACTTGGCTGTTTCAAACTCCCACCCTGGCTATGATACAGAATGAAGTCAGGGAGAAAAGAAATGGACACCAAACAAATCTTCTTTCATACATCTTTAAACATTTTACTTCCTGCCCCTTAGTCCAGCAAACTCAAGTATTTAGCTGTAACACCACAAATTCTTTTTCACTGTTTGTTCAGGCTGTTTCTGAGAACTAAAAGGTATTAATACAAAGATGTTGAAAATGGGCCTATCAGGTATTACCATACGTGATTGTGGAGCATTGCTATCGCAAACTGATCTGGACCGGGAAGCTGTTTGCTTCCCCATCAGGATCAGGTCCAGCTGCAAACTAATGTTCACATGGCCGAGCCCAGTGAGCAGGGAGACACACTAATGTGTGGCTATCCCCCACCCCTGCACTTCACCCAGCATTCCGCCTCCCCACCACCCCCCATGACAGGCGGCCATGGCAAGATACGAGTGCTGTAATGGCCGCACATCATAGGGGCCCACTCTGGACTGGGCCGGGAACAGCAGAGCTGTGGACCAGGGGCCCATGTCATTATTCATTTTCTTTTTTGTTATTTAAATCTTTTGTTTTCATAAATATTGAAATTTTGTTTTTGTTTTTGATTTCCATTGGTTTCAATGGAAAACACATTTTTGGCTGTAATCTTTTTGTTTTTCATTATATTTGGATGAAACAGAGAAGAATTATACCTCCAATGGAAGGCATTATGTGTACCAAATTCCAGAAAGATTAAATAAAGTGATCGAATTTTATAAGCAGTTGAATTTTGTTATTTTGCAAAATTCTGCATATACATTCCTGGCTGTAACGTCTTTGTCTCCCATCTAATGTGGATGAAACTTGGCAAGGTTATACCCCATCCCCAAGTTTACTATCTATACTAATTTTCAGAAGGATTGAATAAAGGGACCTGGTGGTATAAGCAATTAACTTATAAATGTATGTCTGACTAACATCTTTGTAGTCCAACCAGCGTACATGAAATTTGGCAGGGCTGTATATAACACATTCAGGATCATCTCTGCCAAATATCAGAAAGATGTGATAAAGGGTTCTAATTGTATAAACCTCCACTGCATATGCAGAGAAGGAACCTATGCCAGGGATTCTCCTACGTGTCACTGGGCATTTTTACACACACCTTAAAGTGCTGGTCTTTCAATCTTCTGGGTTTACAAGTCTACAAGTAAGTTCCAGATGCATTCTTCACATACACACACCACCCTGAGGCAGTTTCTGGATGCAGTCTTCACACAAACACTGCCCTGAGGCAGCCTAAAGTAGCTGCAGCTGTAGACGTGAGGGACTGCCATGGAAACCAAGTGACCACAGCTGCCTGGAGCAAAGCAGTTTACCAGGAGAACATTTTACACACAAAAGTTCTTAGAGCAGTTCTATGCAGAAGTTCAAAGAGCCAGATGTTCAAGATCTGGGTGAGTGATTTAGACACACAGAAAGTTCAGGACGTAACAGCAAACATGCAGGAGAAATGTGTGTGTAAAAACACCCACTCTGGTATAAGATCTGTTTGTGATGTCAATTGACCAGCAGAAATGTCAACCAAATATCCTCATTCTGTGCTGCGACCACCCCAACTTCTTGCCCCCACTTGTTACTGGGAAGTTGGAAGCATCTGTTTACGAAAGAGCCAATAGAGATTCTCTTATGTCCTCTGTCACAGTGCTGCAGGATGGGATTGTGATGATAACTGACCAGCCTGGATGTGTAAACCATGTCTCCTGATTGATATGATGCTATCCCCAAAGTACCAGTTATGTTCCTTCTATGCCTGCCTCAGGGCCACCCCCTATGGCCACCTCGAAGCCACCACCGATTGGTTCTGTAAAGCTGGAAGCATGCAGTAATTGGCCAGTGAATGTGTCTGTCAGTCTGTTGGGTTGCCCCCAACCTCCCTCCTACAGCCTTCCATGCCAGGTGCCCACCTCTGACTAGCACTGCATGTGCTGCTATTTATCTGAATAATGGTCTTCAAGGGGACAACTTAAATTGCTTATAAAATTGTGTCCCTTTTTCAAATTGTCCTGTAGTTTTGCAGAGATGACAGGGGAGGTGTGGGATACATTCCTGCCAAATGTCTTGTAAACAGGATGGAATATAAAAATGTTATAGCTGGAAATGCATTTTCAAGTTAATGCCTTATAACATCAGGAACCTTTATCCAATATTTTTGAAATTTGACAGGATTGGCAATCGTATGGAGGAGTATAATCTCCTCAGGTTACATGCAAATTGGTTGTAAGATAAAGAATTTGTAGCCAGGAATGTGTATGCAGCTTTTCTTAAAATCACAACATTCAATTGGTTATAAAATCGGTTCCCTTTAACCAATCTTTCCAATATTTAGCACATATAGTGCCCTTCATGGAGGTACAACCTCGCCAAGATTCATCCAAATTTAATAAGAAACAAAAACATTATAACCATAAATACATTTTTCAGTGTTTTTCCATTATTTCAAAAACAAAAAAGTTGTTTTTGTTATTATTTTTCATTTTTGTTATTACAATAATGAAAAATAAAATGAAATTTTTCATTTTTGTTCCCTAAAGAACATTGGTCAACCACACGAGAGAGCCTGCTGTAGCCCAGTTGGGCAGGCCGTTTCCCAGGCATGTTGGTAGCTAGCCCAGGCTGTGACCCCAGAGGTCTCTATGGTCACCAACACACTCGGGGAAACTTCAGGCCAAACAGATCGATGGCCCTTAACAAATGTGATGGTGGTCCACAAGCCAAAGCAGGTCTGAGTGGGCCACACCCGGTCACCATCACTTTTGTTAACACCCATCCAGTGGGTACCATTTTTTAAATCTGACAATCAACTTAGTTTATTTTTGTAAGTGACCTAGGGCTGTAATCCACAAATTGCTGATTGTCAGCAAGACATAGGCCCCGATGACTCTCATCAGGCTGTTCTGAGTCATGTCCGGTGAGCCTTAGGCCTCTCTGTGCCTATGTTACTTTTTAAAAATGCCTCCTATATCACAAAGGCAAACTCATGGCACTTTCACTGTTTCATTTTTGCAGACAGAACTTTGCTGGTACAGATGTTCGCAGAAAATGAATAGAAGATGCCATGTTTATTACTGAACACTTGAGGGATTTACCCTAGATGATTGCAGGAACAGTTCTGCAGAGCTTTTTAGCTCTTGAGAAGAGGCTGATTGATTGTGCATGGCACAAATAAAGCCCTCTTTCAGCAGAATAAGTAAGCACATGTTGAACTTTCAGAGCATTCCCTAAATCTTTTCCCTTTGCATGAGGGTAGGGTGCATGCTAATGTGTGATTAAGTGATTTGCTGAACTGACGTCCTAAAACTGGACACCAGAAAACCTAAGGCTTCATCTCAATGAAACTTCTGTTGTCAAGAGACATTGCTGATTTCTTGCCAGATATATTCAGAGATCACGGATACACACACCCAGTCCCTATTGGAGTTTGTTAATTCCATCATCTACATAGCTTCATTGGAAAAAATTAGTTTATGAGTCACCAACAATAAGAACCTGAGCAGCCAAAGGAATGCTCCATTAGAAAACTCTGTAAAGAACACATCACTATCATTGTGGCAACACTTTGAAAGAAGTATTTATAGTATCAATGAAGTCAGGGCAAATAGATGCGGGCAACGTTCATGGAGAATTTTCATTTACAGCCAGGTCAAAAATACAAACTGATACTTTAATTGACTGAATACCTGACTTTCCATTTAATTAGATAATTACCCCTTTTTGTCCAGCATAATAGTGTTACAAACATTTTATTGACCTGTTATTACTCTCAAAAGTCCTCTCATTGTTTGTGCATTAATGGCTAGGTTTCTTCCTTTAAGTCAAATATTTCTTTGGCCCAGGAGAAATATTTATTTATTTATTTATTTATTTATTTTAAAAATCTTGCTACCCCCACCCCTCCTGACACAGCAGCTCAGGGTGGCTTACAGTAAGTAAATAAACATTAAAACATATCAAACAACTTATAACAAAGAGGATTAAAAAGATCCCTTCCCCCCCAACCTTCACCCATCTCCCCCGCCAAACACCAGACGGAACAGCCAGGTCTTACAACTACATCAAAAAGAGGGGCGATCCGGGGGCCAATCAGGCTGCCACCGGAAGGGAGTTCCACAGTCATGGTGTGGCTACCAAGAATGCTCTCTCCATCGTGGTCCCCCGGAAGACTCAGGGGACCTCAAAGAGGGCACCCTTGGATGACCGCAGGGGCCGATCTAGGATCCAAGGGGTGAGGCGGTCCCACAGATAGGTAGGGCCTAGACCATTTAGGGCTTTATAGGCAAGCACCAACACTTTGAATTGGGCCCAGAAGACTTCAGGCAGCCAGTGTAGAGATGAGAGAACTGGTGTAATATACTCCTGGTGGCCCAATCCCACCAGGAGGTGGGCCACCGCATTCTGCACCAGCTGCAGTCTCCAAACGGTCACCATGGGTAGCCCTACATAGAGCGTGTTACAACAGTCCAACCTAGAGGTGATGAAAGCATGGATGACAGTGGCCAGGTCAGAGTCCAAAACATACAGCCAAAGCCATTGCACCAGATGTAATTGGCGAAAAGTACTCCTTGCCACAGCCTCCACCTGGACATCCAAGCAGAGTTGTGAATCAAGGAGCACCCCCAGACTCCGCACCTGGGAGACCAGCAGAAGACAGACCCTGTTAATAATGGGGACCATCATCTCCACCGCCTTACCCACCAGCATCACCTCCGTCTTGTCAGGATTCAGCCTCAATAGATTAGCCCTCATGCAGTCCCCCACAACTGCCAGACACTGAGTAAGCATGGAGACTGCCAGGTCTGGGTCTGATGAAAAAGAGAGGTAAAGCTGGGTGTCATCTGCATACTGATGACACCGCACGCCAAACCACCATACCACCTCACCGTACACATTGCACAGGAGAACGGACAGACAGGACCCTGCAGAACTCCACACGAGAGGTCTTGGTATGATGAAAAATTATCCCCAAGCACCACTAACTGAGTTCTTCCAGTCAGGAAGGAGCGGAACCATTCAAGAACCATGCCGCCCACCCCTGCACGGTCCCGTAGGCGCGTCACCAACATCTCATGGTCAACGATATCAAAAGCAGCCAAAAAATCTAATAGATTCAACAGGGT